>PVJO010005561.1:0-97249 GCA_004026905.1 Hystrix cristata | reverse complement strand
TGAGTTCACAGCACATTTATTTGTTTCTTTATGATGCCTTTAGAACAACTTAACCCTCCTCATTTATAAAGACTCAAATTAGCCCTTTAAACACAGGGGTTTTGTCGGCTGTACCTTTGTTATGGTTTCTAGTGGCCATTACAGATCCTCTCCATAAAGCGTTGTAATGACACCTTTACTTCACTGTGCACTCGCAAGTATAGGCTGTAGCGGATGGTTTCCCTAAAGTTAAAATCTCTCTTTTACCTGAGATAGTCTGCTGTACTCAGTGCTGTGCCCTGAGCATCTCTGTTTTCACTGTCAGCAGCAGCGACTTTAGAGACAACCTCCGCGGTTTGGGGCTGAGAACCAAGCCTTCCAGGCTGAGCGTGGCCTGGAAGAAGTTACTAGCTCTGCTGCCTGCCGCATTACCTCCGCGGACACCCGCAGTTCCATCTGCCAACCGCACCCACCACTCAGCGCTCCCAGCAGGATAGCTTACCGGGAAGAAGCATGGTCTTCTCTCTGTTCTTCGTGAATTTGTGCCTTTAGTTCTTTCACTTTATAAAATATGACCTTCTCTGCATTGGTCTTTGTCCAATATTTTAAAGTAATTTTTCCTGTGACGTTTTACTTTACTATCAGGTTTACTTTCTTTATTAACACTTATAATTGTAGGTTTTTTTGTTTTTTTTTTTAGTTTGCTGCTTCAAAGTTTATTACTCATAGATATACTAAAATTTAAGCTCCTCAAAGTCAGAGACATTATTCTTCTTGTTTATACTGTATCCATTCAATAGTGCCCAACACATGATATTCAATAAATACTTACTAAATTCACAAGTGAATAAAACATGTTCTCTTGTCCTTAATTTCCCTGGGCTTTCCTGATGTGTGATTCTATTCCTAAAATATACGAGCTGCAATTAGGCCTCTCATTTTGAAAAACTACTCAAAATGGGATAAATTTATTATTATTATTATTATTATTATTATTATTATTATTATTATTATTATTATTATTAATATTATTATTATTATTTTTGTGTGTGTGTGGTGCCGGGGATCGAACTCAGGCCCTTGTGCTTGCAAGGCAAGCACTCTAATCACTGAGCTAAATCTCCAGCCCTGGGATAAATTATTAAAGTGAAATATTATTGCCAAAATCTAAAAGTTTAAAAACAAGGCAAGATAGGCCATACGATGGATAGAAGAGAGATACGAAACATGTATTAGATACAGTTTGGTTTCTTTTTCTTAGAGGAATGTTTGTTAACCAGAAAACAAAACTTCTGGAGTAGATAAAGCTTGACTTGAGAATGTATTTTTCAAAACCTTACAATGTGGCTTCAGAATAGGGATTGTCAGTAATTAATCAAAGGTCTGACATTATTTAACAGTAAACAGAAGGCGATCCCTACCTTTTCCTGATCTAGAACATTTTTCCTATTTGCACTTTTTTTTTAATGTGCTTTATTCCTAGTGATCAATGAAAATTCAGCCTGAATATATACAATAACAAAGATTCCATAGTTGTGTTCTCTTTTCTTTTTTGGCTTTTATTTGACCAGTTAAATTGGACTTTCTTTCGACCAAATTATTCAATTGCAGAAATTCAAATGGTTGCACCTGAAAAGCTTCTTGAATCATAAGGAGTACAAGTAGGAATGTAAAAATAACTTGGAAGGGTTGATGGATTTTCCGTCTTAGATTTAATATATCAGCCTCCCTTGCTATGTTTGGACATTGGTTTGTGTGAAAACTGGATGATCAAAATTATTAAAATATAAAGAGAAAATATCTTTCATTGATAGTTCAGTTTTTTTTTAGTACTGGGTGTTGAAGGCAGGATGTTGAGCATAATAGCCAAGTACTGAATTACTGGACTGGATCTTCAGTCCTTTCCTTAAATTTAGAGACACAATTTCACTGAGTTGCCCAGGTTGGCTTCAAACTTGCTATTGCCTCCTGCCTCAGCCTCCCACATGGCTGCAGTTACAGACTTGGGCGATCATGTCGCTAGCTATAGAATGTGTTTTTAAAAGTAAAGTTCAAATCTTTACACCATCACGAATTAGTCATTACATGGAAAGTCTTAAATTTACATTCCAGAGCTGAATTGTTGGAACATTCTGTAACAGTGGATATGTATATACAAAAATACTAACAATAGGCAGAGTTCATGCATTGGGCTATAATCTTATCAGCGAAGGTCTCAGGGAACTATCCTCTTCAATCTTACAGTTACACAATGGCTACTCTATTGGAATGGCAACTCTTTTCACCTGTCTCCTGAACTTCAGCACTACTTAAATTTTTGTTGGATATTTTTAGACATAGTCAACATCATCTATAATTAGGAATGTGCAATTCACTAAGTCACCTTACTAAAAATGATTTGTGAGATATTAAAGATACTTTGTAATAATGGTTTTTTTAAAAAGACTCTGAAGCAATTTGCAATCCAGATATGGACAATAAAATTAAGCCGAATGTGAACTGTTTGGTAAAAGACACAGTGAGGTTTATTTGAACCATATGAAATTATGTTTTCCTTGAGGGGTACCTTTTTATATGAGTAGCCTGATATAAATGTTAACTATATTGGGGTGATAAATGAACAAAAGTAAGAGTAGTTTTAGAATATATTTCATTCCAATAGCTTAAATGAGTGTTTTTGGATTAATCAAATACTGTACACAGTTTTTTTCTATTTGGACTACAACATAGTAATTTGAATATAGGAAAATTAAATTTTCTTGCATTATAAAGGTGTCTATAGTCCTTTCCACTAATTTTGTGAGCTAATGAGCCATGATATTTTTCTTCTAAGAACCAATTTTAGAAGCAGTAAGTGAATGTAGGTGGTGAATTATTTTCAAGTAGTACAAGGCTGAACAGTTGAAGAACTAAGTGATTTTTAAATTATGTCCACATAAGAAAGTATGCCTAAATTTGATATTCAAAGAGAATCTTCTACTTTTTGTTTTTAAATAGCAAATCATTTCTTTGTAGTGGCCAAGTGTCACAGTGCAACAAGGACTCTGAGTCTCCAATAGGTTCAGGGTTAGGACGATTAACCATTTTTAGTTGAACACAGAAATTTCCATATTCAAGGAAATCCTGAAATGCAGGCAAATATATTGTAAACATTTGGCCATCATGAAGTGACTTCAAAGACACCCAACTCTATGCCTCATCTGCTATAGTCTTGACCAGCCTACCTTACAGTTCACCTTTCTTCTTACTGCTTGCTACCTTCTTTCTGACGACACCTCTCATATGCTTTTGCTATTCTTCAATTAATTAAAATGTCGAGTGTAGCATCCTACTTAAAAGGCAATCATTGTCTAGTGAGAATGTCCCAGTTTCCAACAGTCACTTCAAAACTGCACTCTGTAATGTCAGATCCTACTTTCTAAGACAGGACTGCGACAAATCGTCAAGTTGAACTATGCTGCTGAGTGCTAAGGCCTGGTAGCCATTCGTATTTCTGGAGAAAATAGCTTAGCACAAAATGGGCCTACTACAAAGCAGACATATAAAAACAAAGCTTTATGAATAAATGTAGGAGGAAACAAATGATGGAATTGTATATGAAGATTTTAAAGCTTGTGTAAAAATTGAAGATATTTACAAACTGAGACATCACCTCTTTTGAATGAGTGACTGAGGAGAAATTAAGGATTGGTTTTACATCATCATTATTAATTTGCTTAATCATCTGGAGTTAGGCATTTAGCGTTATGGCTTAAATGTAAATCTTGAATAGAATGCATTGCATTTGTTATAAAATTGAAATAAACGTACACATGCCAGCCTCGCTGTCAAATTTTAAGAAAAGTTTTGACCTAAATGATGTTTTCCAGAAGAGGCAGATGTGTTTGTCATGCAGAAGAACATGTACTAGGGAAGGCACCGAGTAAGGACAAAGGGACCTGGAGTCAGTGCGAGAGAGATTGCTTGTGTGATTTTCTTTCTTCACTTCCCCCCGCCTTACCTACATTAGAGGCTTGGTCGTACCTCTTCAAAGGGGATTCAACAACAAAATTTGTGGAGAAACTATTTCATTAAAGCTCTGTGAAATTTATTTTTGGCATCATAGTACTGTCCAGAGTGTGTCAGTAATGTTGAGAAATAATGCTATGTTTTTAATACAAAAAGTGTATCATCTGTGAAAAATAAGTAAACAGAAGTTGTCAAACATCAAAAACCTTCCAAATATTATCCTTCACATTGTTAAATTTTTATCTATTTTACTTTCATCGTTCAATTTAATTAGGTATTAGATCACTTTTAAATTCTAAAATTGTTGGTATATCAAGCTCTTCTAGAAAAAGGGAAGTGGAATGACAAGTACAGAATTAAAATATAATCTTCACAGGAACCAGCTCTCTTGCCCATTTTAGATGTTAGTAGAAGTACAGAAGATACCCGGTCTCACAGCATGCCAGACAGAACCTAGCAATTCAGATTACTACAAACATTAATATAAATGTACATTAATACATTTGTATTAATGTTGTACATTAATACATTTGTATTAATGTTGTACATTAATACAAATGATACAAACGATAGTATTGCATTTTTTCCTCCAGCAACCCGGAAAAAAAACTGTACAGATATATTGGAGTTACTTGGTGTAATAACATGAGAATACTGTCAAATATAAAGTCATTACCATACTCAGAACAACACTCCCCTTTCCGATCTCTGCTCCTGTGAACAGGGATTTCACTGAAGTAGGATGGAGATTATAGCAGTCTTTTAGGAACCAACTCCGCGCCACCTCCAAAACGCATTCTGCTCATCGCCTGCAACTTAGTTCTCTCTGCAGTGTTTTATACGCTGATTTTAGATTGCTTTCCCAGGTCCCCACCTCCCAAGACTTTTCTCAAGTCTATATGCTGAGTTTGTGAGTCAGGGATTTCAAGCTATCAGTTCCTTCCGTCTATCGACCAATAAACACACGCAACAAAACACGGGGAAGCCCTTGTTTGATCCTGAGAACGATCTTGTGAGTCCACCTCTCTTGAAAACTAACGGTCCTTGAGCTTTGCCATGTTACCCTAAGTTCCTTGTCTGCATGCCCTCGATCAACGGCCACGCCCTTCCCCTGACCAAGTCGTAGGGGTAACAGGGCAGAAATGAGAAAAGCCAGGCTGTGTCTAAGGAGACTGCTCATGCAGCCCAGGTGAGATCACTTCAGCTACTTAACACGTAATGCTTCTACACGTGTGATGGGACCAAAAATCTTACTGTTTTATTGCATTTCAGGAAAATGACCCATTCATCCAGCTGCTGTTGTTTTCAAATACACTCTTTCACCTCGGTGCTTTCCATTGGCACCAGCAGACTGAGTGAGAGAATACAAAATTGCAGAAATAATTTCTTATCACTTTTATCAATCTGTGTGGATTTTTGTCCAGGCATGTTGTCTATAAAATTGCCCTATAATTATGCATCTAGTAAAATAGTATCACTCTGCACATCTTTGAAAGGAATTATGCAAGCGAGGCCATCTCATTAAATTCGATCTAGCCTGAGGTTATCTCGACTTTAAAAGGGTAGAAGTGATATTTGCAAATCGGGGAAAATAGCGATGATGTATGGCTCACAGATGCATCTCTATTTGAAAAACAAACATGACAAATGAGGTCAAATGTTAACTACTGAGTTTAAA
The DNA here is from genome assembly GCA_004026905.1 of Hystrix cristata. Taxonomy (NCBI): domain Eukaryota; kingdom Metazoa; phylum Chordata; class Mammalia; order Rodentia; family Hystricidae; genus Hystrix; species Hystrix cristata. The sequence continues at coordinate 91,584 of PVJO010005561.1, read as the reverse complement.
TATAGGATAAGTATATTACATGTTAGGTTTGAATAACACCAAAAAACTAGGCTGAACTTCTAAGCTGAGATGAACTTAACAGTCTGAAAAAAAGTCTAGTATTTCTGTAGAATGTAGTTGTGATCATTTACCTGATTCTAATTCCAGGATTAGACTCAGAAATGCACTGAACATATTAATTATATCATTTCCTCAGTGTGCGCATACCAGACATCAGAGGGGTCCTTTTCATTAAGAGTTGGAAGGGAGTCACTGCAAGGCCTAGATGGTTTGTTATGTAAGCATGGCGTGTAGCATTTCAGTTTCCATTTTTTGTTCCTATACTCATAAATGCCTTCTGTTTTCTAAGGAACCTGCGTGTGTGTGTGCACGTGTGTGTGTGTGCATGTGCACGTGTGTGTGTGTTTCTGGAGGGACAGACAGGAAGGAGACAGGAGATTATTTATTTGCTTTAGAATGTGAGCTAACTCAAGTCTATTGATTCCATCAAGCCTGAAAAAAATAAATCATTTTAAATCTCCCAAAGAACAAAAAAGATATGACTAGTGGACTGCATTGCTTGAATGTTAACTATAATTCAGGATAGAATTTACATAGTGATATGAATTTTTAAATTAAATTAATTTTAATTGGTATATAAACCTTTTACATGTTTATGGAGTTACACAGGATGTTTTGATCAGTTTAAACATATATCCTCAAACATTTATCCTGTCTTCATAATGCAAACATTCAAAGTCCTTTCTTCTAGCTTTATGAAATGCACAGTAAATTACATCTGTCTCTAGTCACCCAACTGTGCGAGAGCATACAGGAACTTCTTGCTCCTAACTGCAACTTAATACCCACTGGAAAATATGTGCCTGCTTGTCATTGATAATTACCATTAGATAAACACTGATTGCTGTGAATGCCCATGTGGGAAGCTGAGAAATTAAAACTGAACAATATAAAGAGAAGTGCGTAACTCTCCCTCCCTTCCTGTCCCGTTGCTGTCTTTCACTCATGCCTGTGTCACTGGGTTTATAGTTTCTAATAAAATTGTAGCATGTGTCACCACTGCCTTTGCTATATGGGGACCCAAACTGAGACAGTGATAATAAAATTCATTTTGTACCTTGCTCTTTGGTCCGTAGCCAAAGTTGGTTGAAAAAAGCATAGCAAAATTTTGCATAGTATGCTTGGTATAATAATTAAACTCTTCCTTTTCAGATTGAGAAGGTTCTTATCTGGGTCATATTAAAACTGAGTATGTCTTCCCATGCAGATACAGGCATTTGTAACATCTGCCTGGCAGCTTGCCTATCCTTGATGGAAAAAGAGACTAAAAGCACCCAAGAGACTAAAAAAGATGACATGAAATTTTGAGAGAGAAAAAGGGAAAGACTGAGAAATAATATACTCATAATGACTCAGTATCATTAGAAATATCAAAGGTTTTAACGAAGCCTTTTAAAAATATAAAGTCATTTCTGCAGAATAGAAGCAGACTCTTATAGAGCCTTCCGTCTTTTTAGGTTAGAAGTGAGAAATTCTAGTGCAGTGCAGTCGTCTCTACCTGTGACTCTGTGCTGGGGCCATCGCATCTAGAGAAGTATCCAAAATTTGCAAACTGTGAAGCATTGCGCTTTTCCAATTGGTAGCCTTCTCTTCAGAAAGAGACAAGCAAGACAAGGGAGAGAACTCCAAACTCAGACTGGCTTCAGCCAGGCAAACTGCAGTCAAACGCTCTGCCAGTTTGTCCCACGTCTGTGGTAAAAGCCACCATGGAGGGTCCAAGTGGACTTCTCAGTAAATTAAAGCTAGAATTTCAAGACCACAACTGTGCTTTTGGACAGACAGACACTAATGTTTTCTTTCCAGGCAAAACAATATACATGTGTGTCGGCACCATGGTAACTTTAAAATACCTTTCTGGGTTGGAGAAGTTGGGGCTCACGGTTTCTAGAACAATTTCTTGTGACTCTTTGCTCCAAGAGGTGCATTTGAATGTTCTAGCTCTTTGATATGTGCTTAGTTATTGTAGTGATTATCTACATTTTCCAAAAATTAAAAAAGAAAACAACTATTGGATCGTTCTGAATTCTAAAGATTCAAGGGACGCTGGAATGAAAATCCCACATCACCGCCTCCTCGCTGACGTAGTCAATGGAGGCTTTGAGAAATATCACAAGAGGAGAGCGGATGAGAGGAGCCATCTGATAGGATGGGGAGGTGCCGCATCTCCAAAGCACTCATAGGAGCCAGTGTGTGTTGAAGATGAGGTTCGGTGCAGTTTTGTGGCTCACGTAGCTAAATGTTGACTATTAGGAAATTTAAATGATGGTGGATTTTTTTTCCCACCCTTCATATTTTTAAAAAGAATAGTCAATTTTTGTTATGGATAAGAGGTAAGTAACGATGAATATATTGAGACCAAAAAAACAAAAAACAACAAAAAAAACCCCTGATTCGATATTATAGGTCAGGGTTACTAGGAAATGCTAAAAAAATTAAGCAAAAGTATAAATTTTAGAGTGTAACAAGCTACTTACACTATTTTAGTTTTTTTTATTTTTCATCAGTGCTACAAAGATAAATGATTGTTTTCACATTTTCTCGAGTCAGATCAATATTGTATCAAGAATTTATTTGGTGATGCTTGGCTGTCTTCAAAGAGTTATTGAAAAGAATAACTAAACTGATGGCTGTGAGCCAGTTTTTTAAAGATGTGTGTACCATACTAACGTTGGTTATTGTTATTGCTGTTACAATAATAGTTTGATTTTATCCCAGTCTTAAGGGGGAAATTTTAGAATATGAATTAGTTATTCTTAGTAGCCTAATGACAACTTGTGTGTTAGCAGAATCCCTTTTCAATCTCTTTTTACTCAGTCTGGCTATTAAATACTTGGTAAATCGAGTTGAGAGTGTGCTAATTGGACTTGTGGACAATCCACAGCCAAGAATAAATGCTTTAGAGAGTGAAGATTCTGATGAACTTTAGAAAATAGGCCAACTGTCCTAAAGATGTCTACAAAGGCCCAAAGCACAAAATAAAACAAAATTCCTAAAATAACAAAATGCATTTATCTCTGAGCAATATCATAAACACACACACACAGTCATACACACACACACTCACACACACACACACACACACTGAATTTTTATTCTTTTAGCTTTTCTTTTATTCTAAATTCAGATTTTCTGCCCTTCTATTGCTCCTCTTTTTTTCCTCCATGTCTTTGAGTATTTCTCCCACCCTGTATCTTCTCTGTTGCTACTCTTTAGTCTATTTAAGTTAAAAGTTGATTCTTCATGGATTGAATTGGCTATAGTGAAGAATTCCCTCGGATTTTTTTTTCAGTACTAGAGACTGAATGCCAGGCCTTCACACTAAGTTACATCTCCAGACCTATATTTACTTATTTATTTTTACATTTCGAGACAGAGTTTTGCCAATTGGCTAAATTCCCCAAGCAGGGCTCAGACTTGAGATCCTCCTGCCTCAGCCTGCCAGAATGCTGGAACTACAGGCATGCTCCACTACCTGTGGCTATTTCAGGGAAAGACTCCGTGTGGTTCTGCACATAGGGATTCAAAAAATCTCGTAGAACATTTCCCGAATCCTCTCCACAGTCAGGAAACGTTTGGTCTGAAGAGGCTGATGCCGTGAGACAGTACACAGGGAGGGACACACCATCTAGCCATTCTCTTCACAAGCATTTTCAATATCAGGGTCTTGGCTATTACTAATGTCATTTCTTGAATCATCTCATACTCTTCCCACAGTCTGAGATCATTATTTATGTTCAAGTTGCTTGAGACATAGAAATTTTCAAAGCAGCACGGAACTGTGCTACAGAATATTTTCTCACAATCTTTAATGCCTCTTCCTGCAGTGCTAAAATGGTGTTAGTATTCTTTCATTTATTTATATTCGTATATGTACACTTTTGATTTTACAGTATATCCACTTCAGCTATTGCTATGGTTGTCTTTAAAGGTTTTTTTTTTGGTTTTTTTTGTAATGATACGAGATGCAGTGTGCGGCTGTATACTCAGAAATAATCATGCAGTCTGAGTTCCAGCTCTGTATCCTTTCACTAGATCTAACGGGTGCTTTCTATAATTATCTAAAAGGAGTATTGATTGAGGCTGTTTTGGAGTCTTGTGTTTTTCCCACAGAGGATTTTGTTGTTAAAATAACTGAGAAAGTAAGTAATAGACAAAAACACCAAGCAGATCTCATTTCGAGAAGCGCCCTGATGCCTCACCCACAGAGGTACTGAGGTGAGATGTCTCATTTCCGGACCAGAGCCAGTTTTTGACCTCAGACCCCTTGATCGAAGAGAAATGGGGTTTCCAAGGTTATTCTCCATATTGAATATTTGGAAATGTAAGAGTGTGCACGTTCACAATGTATACATGTATGAAAATAGCATATCCCATTAGTAGGTACAGTTTTTGTATATTTTATGTGTCAGTTAAATAAATTAAAGTTTCAAAAACTACAGTGATTTGAAGAAATTCCAGAACACTTGTGCTTTGATAAACTTTTCTAATGATGAATATTTTTGTTTCCTAGTTTTTAGTGATTGTCTTTGTTACTTTCCTTCTTGCAAGGACAAAATACCCAACACCTACAAGTTAAAGGAGGAAAAGTGTATTTCAACTCAAAGTCTGCAGAGGTTTCACTCCACAGTCAGCTGGTTCCGAGGCAGGGTGGCAGGGCCGAGGAGAAACAGTTCATGTTATGGCTGGCAGGAGGTAGCAGCAAGCAGCAGAGTACAGGCGGCGGCAGCATCAAGCCTGCCTTCTTTCCATCCCTTTATATTCCATCCAGGCTGCAAGCTAATTGAGGGGTGCCACCACACCCAGGGTGGGGCTTCCACTATCCACACCCTTAATCTGAGTATCTCACACACCCTAATACAGCCATGTACGAAAAGCCCCACCTAGGACTGCATGAGGCTTTGGGGGGCACATCTAGGTACAAGCCTAACAGTAATATATTTTGGTTACAACATGAAAAACAACAGTAGCGTCTGAGGTAAAAGAGTGATACCTCTCATTCCAGTCTCTGCAGTTATCATACATACTCTGTTAAATATTTGGCATTTATTTTTCCTTTTTTCTGTTGGTTAATATATTTTAAGCAAAAGTGGGATTATTTAATAAACATTTCAATCTTCCCCTGTATTTATCACTATAAGTTGATAGTAAAGATACTCGCAAAGTACCCATTCATTTACCTGGTTGGGCTTCTTCAATTTAAAAGAAAAAAAAGAAAACAGAATTTGGCTGTAGTTAACCTACAGAGAAAAAAGAAACGTGGGAAAGATACTGGGCAGATCCTAGAGTTAGTCAAATCTAGGAAGAGGTGGGAACAGGAGCTAAGAGAGGCACCGCCTTGGCTGGAAGCAGCAGTGAGAATCACAGAGAGAGCTCCGATGGCCGGCGCCACCGCCTCGCCGCCCTTCGGCTCTGACGGCCTGGTCAAGGCTCTTGACTGCGCTCGGAAGCGTGACTCTAATGAGCGGACACGCAGTGCTTATCGTATTTTCTTAAGCAGTAAAAGGAAGTATGTCCTAGATATTAGAAGCGAGTTATCTTTTCAAATACCTCTTAAGACATGGTACGGACTTCTACACCTGGAGTGCGCCTCCGTTTGCAGCAGCCTGGGGGCAGCGTGACCTCCCTGCGCAGTGGCTTTAAGTGTGGGCAGCCCTTCAGGAGCCACAGTTCTTTTTCCAAGATTTTCAGTGAAGTGGACCATGTAATCTGTGTTCTAATTTTCGTCATCCCTGGCCTCACCTTGGGAAGGTTCAAGGTAAGCGAAAGCGGTTCTTTACCTGAGGACAGTTCACAGTGATGAGCCGAGGAAAACGCGGCGCAGCCACTAAAAGGAAAGCACTCCGAGCTGAGAGTCAGATAGTTTCTCTCAGGATCCATTTGATTCTGTGCTGTAAAACCCTGTATTCATTATCAAGTAGCAATGATTAAATGCTCGCATGTGCAGAGTGCTGTTCTAGGAACCATACAAAGGGAGTTATCCTGCCCTGTAGGACCTTAAAATCAAAATCAGAAGATTATTGCCGAGGGCTGTCATTTTGTACCTGGGTTAGGACAAGAAGTGAACACTCCAATCACTTAAGAACACGTTAGAATCTTGAGTCTGCTGTTTTAAATTGTGGAGCTCTGTGAATCTTTCTCTCCAATGTCATTTAACCCCATAACTCAGGGATAATATTGGTTGTACAGAGAGAAGACAAATTAAATGTAGGCTATGACTTTATTTTATTTTGATAGAATATAAAAGGAAAGAATCTTTGCTCCGCTGGTTTCGAGCAAGTTATGCTAAGCAGTTTCATACAGCCACAATGAGGGTGTTAATATTTCCGTGGGCTTCATCCGTTGTAACGTTCATAGCAAGGTCTTGTGTGGTCCTTGACACCAGTCTTAAGAACCATAATGGGAAAAATCCCAAAGCAATTCTCTAATAAACCGCTGTATTATATGTCTATGGCAATAGCAAACCCTGAATATTCTGATGTGCCTCTGGATTTTCTAAGCCACTTTCTTACATTATTTGCCCCATAAACCATTATGTAATCCTAAAATTTCCAATCTTTTGACACTAGAACCCATCTAAAGTTTACTTTTGTGCTTAGAAATGTCATAAAAGTTCATTAAATGATAGGTCCTTATTCCAGTTTAGAAATATGGATTAAACTGTATCTGTAGTATTATTAGTATTCTGTCGATAGCCTCCTCCTACCCCCACTGCACACAATAAAACCCCAACTTTCAGAAAAATCAATGCAACCAGAGCACAAAAGAACAGGACTGACAGATTCGTGGCTATCCAAGGAGGTTTCAGGGTGAGTCAGGCAAAAATAACATTATGAGATTTCAGTAATTTTTCTAAGAGTAAAAGACTGTTTTGTAGACTGTCCCTAATGGGAAGGTATCTTCTATCATTTCTGTCATTGTGAGCGCTCTTTTCAGTGTTCCTGTGCCCCAGGTGTCTGCCTTTGTTCAGTTTTGTATAAACAGGGACAAATGGCCTGAGGGTTGAAAGTAGGGGCATTTAAGAAGAATCTGTGACTCTGATATCACCCTGGGAAACGTGTCCCTGCCCTTTTATCCCAGCAGAGAAGGGAAGCTGTGACGGTCTTTTAGCTGAGTCAGACAAACCTGTCCTGAGGAGGTGAATCTGTGCTACTTTTACAAAACCAAGTCCAGCAGCAGAAACCATCTGGCACTTGGTGGGGCAACGACTTGATGGTATCTGAGAAGGGTGGCAATGATCAGTTTCAGGGAAGGCTTCCATATTTCTGGCCACTGTTTCAGACTAAGCATTATACTAGTTCTAACATTCAGTGTCAAAGATCCAGTACTTCCCTGCACCCCCAAGCAGCCCGGGGCATTATGAATGGAAAGAAAACCTTCATGCTGTGAACTCTTCGGCTAGTACCATTGTCTAATTTGTCCTACATAATGATATTCAAGTCTTTCGTCACATTTAAGGGGAAAATGAACGTTTTTATTTCACCATTGGACTAAACAAAAGTAGATCACAATGATTTCAGTTTGTGGAAACAGACATACAATAACATAAATTATAGACAGAGAATTTAGAAAATTCATAAATAGAAGTTATAAATAAATCCAATAATCTAAAATCATAAGTAATTTCAAAATGAAATAAAAACATCCATGAGAGACTATAGTGCAAATTATGATTAAAAGTATTCATTCAGTTATATTTCACTTTACATTTGGAGACTTTTTCTTATCTGTAACCAACAATTGTTAGGCAGATTTACTCATTTCCTCACTTTTCATCAAATTAGTTTTTCCTTCCTACGTCGCATTTTTAAAGTGTCAATTATTTCTCGACACTGTGAAATCTTTATTACCTGGCTATTTACTCAAGCCTGCTAGACTTATTATTCAGGTTTAAAGTTATCCCAAAATATTTCTCTATTTTAATTCATAGAAGTATTTTAATCAATGACCTTACCCTAAAATTCAAAATGATGCATCTAACATTTTGAAAACGTATTGAGGATGACTTATAATACATAATCATAGATTCTCAACTGTTTAATCATCTATCTAGTAGTTGGTTTATCAGTTTTTATGATGTAATGTGTACCAACTATTAGGACAATAGATTAATGGCAGATTAACTACTATTAGAATAACAATTTATAGGAAAGCATTTTTAAAATGTGTAAAGTAATTAAAAATATTTGAAGTCACTAAGGAGTGACAACTACCTGGCAAACAAGGGAGGGAAAACAATCCTTGAAAGAGAAGGATGGTCCTGGGTGACATTTACATTATTTTGCCTGAGGCAATTACCTTGTGTACACAGAATTGAACAATTAAAATTTACCTAGATAGCTACAGTGTATCACCTTGAAAAAGGAGATAACAGCTAGCGGTCTAATTTGGGGGCCAACATAGGAGCTTAAAAATAATATGTAAAATTTCACCAGAGAGGATGAAAACCCCAAAGGTGAAAGGGGTTTAACAAAACTGAAAACCCTTATCTGCCTATGAATTCCATCCATCTCCTTGGCGTTCTTTGAATGGAGCATTTAAGGGGAGAATCCAGACGGTCCAGCGGGAAATGGAACAACTTGTAGTGACTTCAGCTGCTGTGCACAGCAGGGGAAACAAGTGTCGTCCGGCCTTCGTAACTATCTTTTAGAACAACAATCAAGATGCCAACATGTTAGCAGAATACAGAATTACTGAATTCTATTATTTGCAATGTCCAATACAATATTTTAAATGAATAATATAATTAAATGTGAATATGAGAACAAGAGAGGAAAATAAATTTTAAAAGTTCTCAAGATGACCAAGATAGTGAAATTATAAAATTATGTATCATCCACCAGAAAATTTTTTAAAGGATTTAAAGGAAAAGTTTGACTTTCATGAAGAAACAGATAAGGAGTCTTAGCAGAACCATAGGAACTATAATGGAATAGAATTCTAGAACTGAAAAGTTCAATATATGAATATAAATATACACTGGCTTAACAGATTGGTGACTAGAGTGAACTTAAAAAACTTGAAAGTAGTAGAGAAGACAGAGAGAGAGAGAGAGAGAAAGAGGAGAGAAGGGGAGAGAGAGAGATAGATAAATAACTTATTCTAAAATTCGGTGAAATCAAACATATGGGTCCAGGAAACTTGGCAAACTCAAGCAAGATTAGAAAAAAAGACAAAGGAATAAAGAAAGAAACAAACAAAAAAAATGAAGCACGCCTTAGTCACAATGCTCAAAAGCAAAGGTAAAAAATGTTCTCACATGCCAACACCACATATCACTCAACTCTGTGATTTTTCTGAGTTCGATGGTACCAACCACAGTAAAAGTCATTCTCTTCACCAGCATTAGACCCGAGGAATGCCTAAAACCAGGTTTCATACTGACTTCCTCCTTAGAGTTGGGGATCAGACCAGTAAACACATTACGTGCTATATTAGCAAGAGGTGTGTTACATGGTTTAGCAGACTAATACTTGTATATTTAGTTTAGAATAACTGATTTCAAGTGGGTTCTAAATGCTGCTTAGAAACTATGCTATGTTGTCCTGGTAATTCCTTTTCATACTCCACTGGAAGACTGTTCCATGTCCCCCATTTGCTCATCAGATCTCCAGTCCCATCTCCCCATTCTTACCTTCGTCTGATGACCTGACTTCCTATTCTACCGAGAAAACAGAAGTCCCCAGCAGACACCTTCCAGAAATTCTTTCAGCACACATACCTACCATTAGCATCTATCGCCTACACTCTCCCACCTGTTCCTCAGTATTGTTTATGGCAGACTCCTTCATTGGGACACCCAAATATGTCTAAAGCCAATCTACCCCCTGAATTTGTTTGAATCATCTTTTTCTCCTCTGCCAGATTATCCCTATCAGCATAACATGTTATTTCTTTGATCTAAAATCAAACCTCTCTCGATGCCAGTCTCTTTTCTTGGCTTCAATTATCTGTCCCTCTTCCTAGCAAAAGTCCTCAGAAGTTGTATAATTTTGCACTTTCTAGTTCCTCTGATCTCTTTTCTCATCAGTCCAATCAGAATTTTACTCCCACAATTCCATAGAAACCGTTTCTGTCATACTCCCCAATAACCATGGTGCTGATCTATTTCCTGGCTAATTTGCAGACTCCATACTCGCCATAGCATTTGACTGAAGTGTGCATGTTTTCTATCCTGTAAAACAACTTCCTCACTCAGCTTCTAAGACCTGGACTCTTGGGATTTTCTTATTGCCTGACTGGACACTCTTCCTTTGTCTCCCTTCTGATTGCTCTGTATTTACAGTATCTTTTAAAGTTCTGAGTGTCTCTAAGTCAGGACCCTTGAACTTCTGTACAATCTGTGTCTTCTCCTTGGAAGATTTTATTCAGTCCCTTAGCATAAAATACATCTACATATCAATGACTCCCAAATGTGTATCTTCACACTCATCTCTCCTGAGACTCCAGGGAACTGCATTTCTTACCTCCACAAGTGCAGCCATCTCAAATTCAACAGGCCCAAAAATGAGCTTCACTATTATCCTAACTTCACTATTATCCTAACTTTTTGTTCCAGAAAAAAAATGAACTGATCTTCTGCACTTCCATTGATAGAAATTCCATTCCTCTAGTTGCTTGGGTACAAAATTGTGGTCTTCCTTGAGTCCTTTTATTCTCTTACACATTTAATCCACTAGCAATATGCTGGCTCTTTCTTCAAAATAGATACAGAATCTACCCACTTTTCCTCACCTGCCCTGGAGCCCCCTTGCCTAAAGGCGCCACTCTCTGGCATCTGGACTACTTTGATGTGCTCTGGCTTTGCCCACTGTAGTAGTTACCTTTCTAGAGTCAATGGTTTGCAAGAGAGCAGATTTAATACAGGACATTTACACATTACAGCATTCACACACACACAAGCCAAAGCAGGAAGAGTGCAGAATGTCTTTCTATGCACTGGAGACCCAAAAGATCCAGTCGAGGGCTGGGAGCCCACAGCAATGCCCCATGTATGTCTGTGTCTGCACTAAAAGGCTGAAGAAATCTGTACTGGAAACAGAGTATGATGCTTACAGCAGAGATGAAGACCAGAGTTCCGCTGAACCCAACAGCAGCCATCCCCGACAACAGCAAGGACCCAAGCTCCTCCTGCAATGAGAACAGCCAAGTTATTCAGGGAAAACAGCCGCAACAGAGCTTCTCTTGGGAAACAGCCAGCCCCTACCTTCTGCTCGCGTTCTCCTTTATATTATGTTGGCAGTAACCTTCAGGTGGATCTTCTACCCCCAAAACTATATCAACTCAGTCCAGCTGGGTGTTCCTGCTCAAGCTGACTACAATAATAAATCCACCACACCCACCAATGTCTTTGTATGGTCTATTTCTACTACCAACATCCAGAGTAACTCTGTTATATCTCTTCTTTGTACAAAGGTCCCCCAAGAGCTTCACCTCCCGCAGTGATCTGATTCCATGCTACCTGTTTGCTATTACACCCAGAGGCTCTCCCACTCATATCAGGCCCAACCATTCGGAACCTTTCCTTCATCACACTGGGAGCATTCTTTGGCACCTTGGTGCCATCCTAATTTCTGCCTGTTTTTGTCTTTTGCAGTACGTTCACATCCATAGAGTTATCCCCTTCATGATAGTACCATAATCTCAACTTCTTTGTGAATTCTCTCATGACCACAAAAATTAGTTGCTCCCCCAACTTCCTTTCCTTTACTATCCAAAATATTTATCGTAACACGAACTTACATGTGTCTGTTATTCATTGTCTGCCCTCATTTCCTCCAATTATTTCACCCCCCGAAAAAATTGTATAGTTTATGAGAGCAGAAGACTTTGTTTTTTCATGCTCATATCCCAGAGTCTAACTTAATGCTTGACCATGGTTTGTGCTCAATCAATATTTGTTGAATGTGGTATTATTTATCCAAAGCATTGCTGCATGCGATTCATTAGCATTATCTTGGAGACTCGCAATAAATATAAATACAAATCAAAGCAAACAGAAGCAATTTTCATGAAGAAGTAAAATGAATTTCTTAGTTTCTACTCTGATTTAGTAGAATAAGGCTGAAGAACAGAACTCTTTATCATCTACCTATCTTTCAATCCATGTTTGTGTAAAGAAGTTCTAGATAGAGTTATTTCAGTTTATGTGCAAAAATTTCACTATTTAGGTAGTGAAGTAAATTCTTGCTTAGGTTTTTATAATATTCCTATGTGGAAATTGTGTTTCATTAGATTACATGTAACATCTCATCTTACTAAGTATGTATTTTTAAATTTTTACCATCTACTGTATTTAATGACTGTCTTCAATTTAAAGGTATGTTGTTTTATCATGATAGTGTAATTTACGTGATATTTTAGACATGTAAATATCTGAGAAATATTTATGAGCATCAGGAGATCAGAATAAATCTTTGTGTGAATATTTTGTAACTTAAAAATACACTCTAAAGTAATGCTAAATATGGCACTGAATTTAATGGACCAACAGAGGAAAAATGAGGAAATAACTATAATTAAAAGTATATCTCACATTGTATAGTTGAGTATTCAAAGTATTAACATTTCTGGAGTCAAGTTTCAAGATGTTCATTATCACTGAAGATGCAGATTGGAAAACTAAACTACATAATTGATAAATGATGATGATTTTACAAAAATCACAAAAATTTATTTTAGTTAGGTTCAGGGATTAAAAATGTCAATAATTCAATAAATCTGATAAAAAATATTTCAGTAGCAAACTAAAGTTAATTTTCATGTAGTTTTATTTTCTTTCGTGCCTTTTACTTATTAAATCACTAAACTTTATTCAGTTATTCCCTGAGTCATTGAAGCAACTCACAATCCATAAGAGCATAAATTTTTCATGGTGGCCTTTTGAAGGCTTTTTATTCCCACTCTTAATTATTTCACGAGAATCTCATGAGACCAGCAGTTAAAGGAGAAAGTAAATAATTAAGTTAAAATCCTATTATGTCTTCCCTCTTTCTTAACACTGGACAACAGTATGCATGTGCTTTTTTTCCACAGCAATCGATTAGAGTTTGGGAATTGTAATAAATAAATAATTGTGCCAAATTTATTTTCCCGGAAATGTTGTACCCTGGAAATATTTTTGAGTACAAATCCTTTTCAGGGGTTAACTAAATGTGTAGTTGAAAAAATATTCTAAAATGATTCCCATGTTTATAAATAAACAATGACCTTTATTTTTCTCTATTTTGTAACTCTTATTTATTTTGTGGTATTGAGGACTGAGTCCAAGACCTTGCACAAACTAGGCAAGCACTCTACCCCTGAGCTACACTCCTAGACCTTTCCTTCATTCAGTCATTCACCGCACTCCCCAACACAGGGTCCCAGCAGACCTTGAAAGTGCAACCCTCTTGCCTCATCTAGTAGCTGGGTTATGGTATGTGCCACCAGGTCCTTGTTGTTTTTAATATTAAGTAGATTAGTAAGTTAATAGGTAGATATATGTTTCCAACTAATAATATTATAGAACTATCCATCATAATATAACCAAATGGGGTAAAAATGACAGACATTTTGAAAAAACAAAGGATTCCATAGGAAAGTTGAGATCCCTTTGGTTTTGGATTACTCATATAATTCAAATGATTAAATTTGATATATATATTTTATATCTTATTTTATTAATACTCGTTTGCAATACATAATGATCCCATTCATGAGGAATTTGTACATGTACATAACACATCTTAATTCCTTTTTTTGTCACTTCCTCTCTCCTCCTTCCAACCCTTCTCCTCTCCATTTACAAAAGCTCTATTTCTATTTTTTCATTCAATTCTATTTTTCTTTAAATCCCTTTTCCCTCCCTTCCTTGTCCTCTTGGCCAGGGAATTTTCGAATGTATTTTGTTAGGTGCTATAAAGATAAAGATGATGTAGATCTCTCTCCTTAAGTAGAACTTGAAAGTACTTTTTATTAAAGTAAACTATCTTGAATTATAAAATTGATCTTACTGAGAAAATGGTTGCAAAAGTTTACTTGAACCAAAGAATTTTGAATGTTTGGACCAGGTTATCCTTGAGTGTAACCTAAGAATATTACTGTACTTAAGTAAGACTGAACATTTTGGCCAGAAATTAAAATTTGAACTGTGAAACATATTTAGTCTAAGTTGCAAGAAATATCTTAATCTTCCTGAAAAATCAAGAGTAAATATTTGGGTGAATCTTTTGCCCAGAGTAACATATGTTTAAAAAAAAAAAAAAACATACTCAACTAAGAGTTTTCAGTTAGCGGATAAATTTAGTTGAAGCAATCGTCCAAATTTTCCTTTGTTAGAGTTAGAGAAAATGGAAAGGACACAAGAAAATAATTATTGAGTATGCTAAAAATTATTTATACTTTGAAAACTATTTTTCAAACATCCCCTGTATATCAGTGGTAAGGTAGCTTGGCAGATTTATCTGTACGTAAAATGTCTGTAAGAGAGAAAGACGCAATGCAGGGTGTAATCTTGCTATGACAAACCAAACAATTTTATCAAGTAATAGGTATAACAAAAATGGAATATGTGTAAAGAACATGCAGAACTGGTGACCAGAGATAAGTGGCTCACCTAGCTGAGAAAGTCCATATTCAGACACCCAAGAATAAAGCTGTGGGATAGAGTCTGTGACTGCATTGCCATTCTGCAGTGATAACCCATCTCTGGACATCTAGTTCAGGACTGAATTTCTAATTCTTCAAGTGTCAAGGGTGAATTCTTTAGTTTTTTTAGTCTTTAGTGATTCCTGTTACCTTTTTTAGTTTCTCTACCCTCCTCTGTACATACACATACACTCTGAAGTTATATACGGTTAAACATGCCAATGGAAAAATCAACGGCCTGAAATTCTGGCTATACCATTAACCAACTCTGTGGACGTTAACAAATAAAATCACCTCACTTAGCATTACTTCTCCATCTATACACAAATATGCTGGAAAAAGTTTATCTAAAACGTTAGTCTTCACCCTGGGCAGGATTACATAAGGTTCTGTGCTACATATGGTCACTGTGTTTGTTCAGCCCCTCTGCTGGTACTAACAAAAAACCTGATGTGTACGCTACTTACGTATGACTTTTGAATTGGATAAAAACTGAAAGGCAAATGTGAGAAAATTTTTGTTAACCTGTATTCATTTATACTTTTCCAATAAACTAGAAGTAACTGTAGACACTTTTAATACATTACTTTCTAATGTTTTATATTTAGAAATTATAAATGATACATAATTATGCATTATATAAAAAGCATATTAATTATAAATTGTTTCCATGAGAAACTATATGCAGTATTAGTTTATAGTTACTATAATAAATATATTTACTCTAATGATAAACAAACTGCTCAGTATGTATTTATTCATAAACCACAACAGCTTTGGAGAAATGGAGAATTATTTCTCAGATGTTTTTCAGAAAATCTCATTTTCTCTCAGCTTAATTTTTTTTCTTTCTGAACAAAAATTTTGCTCTATGAATGTTGCCAATTTCTAACAGTGATTCTATATGACTGGATAAAAGTAGGCCACCCTTAGGATACAGACATGGACTCTATGGCTTTTCATGTGGCAATTTGTTTAATAAGGATTTAATGAGGCTTGACAACGTGCCAGGTACCGTTTGATGTGTAATGACAGAAAGGTAAATAAGACGATATCCTTGTACTTGAGTCACTCATCGCCTGACCCGACTGATCACGCTATTTTAGAACAGTCTCCAGGTACTTACAGAACAGTCTCCATACTTCTTTGTTGCTAACTGATTGTAATTAAATTTATAGTAAGATGCAAAATTCTGCCATTGTTCCTATAGTTAACTTTTTTCAGTTAAACACAAATAATTTTCAGTTAATTGAGGTCATATTAATTATGTAAGCAACTTTTTGAATACTTAGGGACTCTGCTAGGGCTGTGGGAATAAAGCCAGTTATACTCATAAACCACCTCTTCAAAGGAAAAAAAGCCTGTATAATGTGACACTTGTCAGTTTTGTGACATGAATTCTTCTTCAGCAGTTATTTTCAAGCTACTAAGAATTTAACAAACAGCTTGTACAGTTTTTGAATATTTCATGATCATCTCTTACAAGTGAGTATTAGCTAGTGTTGACAGGACACCAGATAGAACAAGTAAGTCTTCTCACCTCTGTGGGGAGCAACAGGAAGACACCTTACTGGATCAGCATGTTAACACATTCTGAGGCATCTCAAGAGGAAGGAAGGGTGAGTGGCCAGGAAGGCTGTAAAGAGGAGAAGGTATTTCTATGGACTGTTAGGGATGAGGAGACTTTGCTGGGTTGATGTACGCTCCCTGGGTTGGAGTAGAATGAGATACAGGGATGCAGTATGCTGATGAAGAGATGGCACAAGCTAAAGAAAGGGAAGTGTGTAAGCAAAGCATAGTATGATCATTTTGGAACAATATGATGTGTGCAGAGAGGTCCGAGGAGTCAGGAGGTAACAGGTATGTGTGGTAGTAACTGGAAGGTCTGAGGGAGTCTGAATATGAAGACACTTGTATGCCAGGAGGAGCTACGTAGGCTTTGGAAGCCTGCTCAGTTTCATGGAGTGACATGACAGACTTTCCATTTAGGAAGAACACTCAAAACAGTATAGAGGATGCTTTGGAATTAAAAATAGTAGTGAAAAGACCTAAGTAGCCATTTAGGAGTTTTCTGCAATTCTCTATGAGCAAAACAATGAAAACTTGAGAAATGTGAAGTTTGAGGTGCTAGTATTTTTATTATTTAACAGAAATTTTTAAAAAAGGAAGAAGGGTTTTTTTTGATCACAATAATTAATTTTAGAACATAGACATATTTTCCTCAATATGCTTTTCTTTTCATTCTGGGACATTCTTGTTGGCAGAAAAATCTTATTTTCTTGTCTTTCTTTGTAAAATTAAGATAGTAAATGTGTAAAATGTTCTTTTCCTTTTATATTTCTGTGTAAGTTGCTTTAGGCCACTGCAATTTTATTTGATTCTAGATGTAGTAACAAATCAAATATGGGTGGAGGATATGAACAAAAGAGTGTATCTGATTCAAGTGTACATTTTTGATGAGTCTAGCATTTACTCAATTAGGTATTGTATGGAAATTCAATGATCTTGTCAAATATATTTAAATAAAGTGTTAATTCTTCTCTAAGGGCCATGTTTAAAGAACAACTATTTTTCAAATGCTGCTTTAGTGTGCAAAACATCTGCATATTTTTCTATCATACATTTCTCTTCCCATCAGTATCTTTTCCCCCTTGATTCTGAGCGCACATTTGTGTATTTTAGTGCAGTGGCAATTATTTCTTCTCTGTTTGAAGTCTACATAGTGTCCCAGGGCAATGATGATGTCAGCGCACATGTGACGTTTCAAACAAAGACACCCGGTACATGTCTATCATGGCTTCTGCTGCCTGATGGCTGTTGTAATAAGGGTTCCATGTGCAAAGTTTAAACTTAATGCATTTGGTATTTTATTTCTTTATGGCATCGTGCCAAACTCAAATATAGCCACTGATTCTTATGACATATTAGCAAGACTATTAGGTGGAGAGAGAATCTGATTGCTCTGGACGACTGCTTGCAAGGCTGCTTTTCTACTGAGGATAAAAGCATTTATTTGGATAATAGAAAACAGGTAGACAGACTTATCTGAGGTGCAAATTTTAAACCCATGTGAAAATTACTTCAAGGTTATGTCTTACAAGAACAATTGAACTAATAAAGTAGTGGATTATGATACAGTTACAAGCTAATAATCTTGAGGGCAAACTTGACCCCTACTATCATTTTTTTTGGTAAACTTAATGTTTTTTTTTTTAATACTACTAAGGATTTTCTTTTACTACTACTATTAGGTAAAACACTGTGAGGCTCTACTCCCACTGGTACAAATCCCTACTCTGACCTTCTCACGTTGTCCTGCTAAGCCCTGCAGGCTGGTGGGTCAGCTCTCCTGAGGAATACAGAAGTGCAGAAACAAGAGTCAGGCAGTACTGGATTCAAATCCTGACTCTTCTACTTATTATCTGTGTAACTTCTCAGAGACTCATTTCTTCATTTATGATACGACAGTGGTGCTGTTCAATTCACACAGGTTTTGAGAAATTTTGTAATCGCCAGGGAAAAATGTTCACCATTTAGTGATACTCAAAATGGTACTTGGCAAGTATAATTACTAATAAACTCTAAGGTGAAGTGGAGGATTTTGGACTCTCTTGATATTTTTTTTTCTCTCTTGATATTTTTATACAGCTCACTTCCTATTTGTCATGACCACAAATTGGTCACCCTTTATCTTTTTATATCTCTTAATCTATTCATTTATAAAATTATATGAGTTATTTTAAAGCATGGAGATGCGTCTTAGGGAAGAGAAATCATTTATGAATTCTCCTACGTCTGATGCTTGTAATGAAATCGTCTCCAACTCCACATGCAACATTTTAAAGACATGCTGTGATACTGCATATTTGATTTTGTGAGATAATATAATCTGTATACTTTTTCCAAAGCAAAATGAAGCAGAAAAAAAAAGCCAGCGTTAACAAGTGGTAAACCTTGTCAAAATAAACTAATCTTCAAGTGAGAAAATGTGTGTATAAGCAACTGTTAGAGAGAAGAAATCCCGAGGAGTGATTTAGAAGCTGATGGTCATTTTTCTGTGTACTTCGAAGAGTCCTGCAACATAGTAAAATATTCTTGTTTCTTGCTAACAGCTGGGAACTTCTCCCACTAAACCTATGTCGCCAACTTTCTTTTCTGAACCAATTCACTCTGCTGTCGTTTTGTGTAGGGGCTTGTATGCTTTTCTAAACTAATTTCTCTCACCTTTCTCCTTGGGTTATTTTCCTGTCCTGTCTTATTTTTTTCTCGAGCCTCAGGGAGTCCTTTCAACACGCCTAATAAGGGCCAGGTAGTTCACAAACAATACTCACTTTGTTTGCATAAACTCCATCCACCATCCAAATACTCAGTTCTAAAATATGTTGAACTTCAGGTTTATGAGTGTTGCTGGAGAGGGGAGGAGTGAAGGGAATTTTGCCAGGAAGATTTCAGAAGCACACAGGGCATGGAGGCAAGAAGGGGAAGGACAAGAACTCTCACTTGTCAGTCTACCTCAGGCATGGGGGATTTCTGTTTCTTCACTTCCAACCTAGGACTTAGTGCTTTGTTCAAATGTCCCCAAAACCTCCCCTTTCTTTCCTTTGTTTGTCCTAACTATTGTCCTTGACTTTGGGCATACAAAACCTGGTAAGGAAAGAAATGAACGCAACAAAAGAGCAGTTCTATTTGTTTTAAGAAATATTGTGAGATGGAAGAAAGTCAGATTTGTGACTCCCTTCCACCTTTGCCTTTATACTCATCTTCTCCAAGGATGTTGTTTCTGGTCGATCCATCTGCCTCCTTCTTTGCTCACTTTCTTCTTTGGAACAAATTTGTTTATTTTTTAATGTTTGTTCCCAGCACCACAGTATTTCATGCTTCCCTAATGAGAAACATACAGGACAGTGCTTGCCTTATATATTCAACTCCTCAAGACTGGTTAAATTTAATCATGCTTTTTCCACACCAGATATAAATTATTTGAGAGCAGGGATTAAATCTTCTCATCTGTCTGTAACTTTTAGCACTGAGCACATAGCACTCTAAGCATAGGAAATGCCCCATAAATTTTAATTGGATTGAATTCACTAGTACTGTCATTTTTTTTTAACTTTTGTGAGAGATGGTGATAAAAGAGAGACTAAATTCATCATGTCAATCTCTCTGTGTAAATTTCTATTTCCTAAAAAATTCCCATTAAGGTATCAAAAGTGGTCAGAGTCCAGTCTTAGGAGTTAGAAGATAAGGGTGTAAATGTCAGAACTCAATAGGGAGATAGTTCTCCCCATCCGTGAAATGAGCTAAGAACTTCTCCACAGAAATGCTGTGCAGAATAACTGGGCCTCATATACTAACATATGTCCCAGTCCAAGAAGCATTTGTGTTTGGGAAAGGAAGTGGAGGCCAATTCGTTCACAATACAGGAATAATTCAAAGGATGATCCCTGTATTTTTCCAGATTTCAGTACTTGAGTTCCCTCTGCATTAGTATTTCATGTTTTTTATGTAACATGAAATATTAATTATAAAAGTCAACAACTGATTTGCTGGGCTATTTCCTAACAAGAATGTCTAAAACTGCTTAATTTGAAAAGATGTAAGTGTTGTTCTCCATGATTTTTTTCTGAGAGAAGGCAAAGAACCAGCAAAGATTACATCGTAGAAAATAAGGCAAAGTCATCTATCACCGTCCAATCTTCTCAAGTTTTACCTAACCCCAAAATTTTACTGAAGTTAAACTGTGTGTGGATGTGTGTGTGTGTCTGTCTGTCTGTCTGTCTGTGTGGGAGCTGGGCATGGAACTCAGGGCCTTATGCTTGCTAGTCAAGTGCTCTACCACTGAACTAAATCCCCAACCAACTGAAGTTAATCCTTCAGAGGAGTAGAGAATTAGCCAAATAACACTCGTTGCTATTCAGTGAATTCATGTGATTCTACAGAATCTTGTATTCCAAGTTGAGTTATGCTAGGAAGAAGGGCCACTGCTAGGATTTAGTCTTAACAACTCATTTACCAAAACTATAGGAATATTGTGTGCCTGTTTTTATTGTCACAATTTGGTGTTTAAATTCATGTTACACTTTCTATATGCTTTGATTGCCTGAGAATGACGCTTTAAATTACCTTAAGTCTATCAAAAAGATGGCAACAACATCCTTGGTTAGAGTTCAGCACAGACCAAACACCCACCCCAAGTTATACTTTCATTTATTCTCAGCATTGTATTGCTTTTTCTTATTTTTGTATATGACAGAGTAAAGCAGGTGATCATATTGCTTCTTTGCCTTGTAAATAACAGATTAAAATGATTTGAAGAGATTAAGACTTTCACATTTAATGTGTTCTTAATGACACTGAGACTTTAAATAGATCCAGACGCTCCTGTGTCTGGAGACTGTCGGGGTTCCGCCGCAGGGCTCCCGAGAAGACTGTTAGAGTAGCAGAAATCACGCGCTGTGCGTGTGGCTGCTGGCGCCTGACACCAAGGGCACTTGGATATGAAAGCAACACCGTTTACTTTCACTCACAGTTCGATAGGGAAGCACATTTACTGCTTGAGACCATTCAGCGAAAGTATCGCTACAGTGCTTCAAGGGAAAGTTCATTCTTTGAGAAAAAGCATTTTTCTAAGAATTCATCTGCAAATGGTCTGAAATTTTAGTATCTCCATTTTTCTAGAATAAACGATGTAGTTCATTGAAGTGGCCAATTGAAATACCTCCATCACCCAAAAGGCTCTTCCAATAGTTTGATCTACTCTTATTCTATGCATTCTGAAATAGTTCATGAGTTTTCATTTCTAACGTAAAAAAAATCTTGGGGTGCTCATGTATAAGCTATATATTTGAAGTTCTTTTATTTAAGGTTATAAAACTTTTTGTTCTAGATAATGTTTCTTTAAATTTCTTTATACATTTATAGGGGTGTGTATGTGTGTGTGTGTGTGTGTGTGTGTGTGTGTAAAACAAACTAATCTTACATCTTAACATTTCAGAGCCACCTGCTGAGAATTTATATAATTGAATGGTAAATGGAAATTTGAAATCATTCATTTTCTGAAAGGCAGGCAGGTTGGTATTAAGTCGCCACCTTTTCAGACATTTCTTTTAATTACTTTAAAAGTAAACACAGTTCCCTTTTGACTTGTGCTTCTTCAATTAATGAGATAACAGAGTAATGTTTACAGGACATTCGCTGCTCCTCACTGATAGTAAGCAAACTGCAGAAGTTACATCTGTAATTGGTTTTCTGAATAGCTTTAGCAAACACACATAAGAGTGAAGCTCATGAAGGGATAAATGGATTTAGTTGCCTTCACAAGCTACCTTCAAAGGATGGCTTAATTTTGTTTCCTTATAGGAGCTTCCCTTCACCCAACCCATTAGAGTGTCTTGATTTATGGTACAATACTTGTAGCCTTACCAGTAAAGACAGGGTTTTCTCCTGCCAGAAAATGTGGCTCCCTGGTGATGCTGCCCTGGGAGAGTAAATGAGATTCTAAATAACTCTGGATTATTACTAAATTTAAGAGTCCAAGAAATAGCTTTTATTTATTTATTTTTCTATTAACTACACGTTCCAAAGAACATTCTCAATTAGCAAATTAATCTGCACAATGTATTTTTCAATATATAGAATATTAATTATGAGATGGTAAAAGAGATGCTTCTCAGTACTCTATAGCATCCAAACTACTCTATACACTATATGATTTGTTATAATTAGGGATGCATGTTACTGATGAGGATAAACAGAATATTTAAAGGGCCCAAACACCTTTTTTTCTTTCTTTTTTTTTTTTTTTAACAAATGATGCATAGTTTTCTCTTCATTGGTGTCTAGAATTTGCTTTGTTGGTCCCTACAAAGTCAAATTCCCTGACAGTGGAATCTGTTGCTATTTTCTAAAGACATTGTGTGTCAGAGTCTCCTCATAAGTAGTTTGCTACCTTTAAATGATGAAATAAATACATGTTACCCTTGAAATTTTTTAATGGTTTTAAAATTTGTTTCAAATTTTACATCTTATTGTTATTAATACAAATTATAGCTAAATAGCAGTAACACTATAAGTAGAATACCTAGTTGAATACTCAGAGAATAGAATATGTTCCCATGAATTGGTGATCTTAAAAGGGAAACCAAGAAGAAAGCAGATTATTACAACTTAATGTAAGTGACATAATCTCTGTATTAACATTTATCATAACACTGTGTAAATGGGCAAAATTGCCCCTTTTAATAACATTTAGACTAGCACTTCCTAGGTATTATTTTTCATTTTATTATGAACTCCTTAAATTTAATTACTGGTTACAGATATGTCATAAAAAAAAAGAGTAGTAATAGATGATTTTAGGGCCCACAACAATGCACCAAGCTCCTAAAGGACATCTTCACACCCTGTAATCCTACACATCATAGTCAAGTAACAATCCTTATCATGGATCCAATTAGAACAACCAGCCCCATCCTCTGGGTGGAGTGTACAGAGTAAGGGTCCGCTTTTGGCTCCCACGTGAAGGAAGGCGTTGGGGGAACTCTTCCCAAGTACTATAGAAGTATGTGTTTCCCCATGAGCCATGTAAGTAAAACTTAGAAAAATACATTTAAATTTTTAAATTTTTAATTTAATATATTTGTCACTCTCCATTACTAGTTGTGGGTTGGGATATTTAATCCTGAATATTTCTTACTATTTATTAGAGAAATTGAGAAGATCTTACGATCAAACAGTGAATTTTTAAATAAAAACATTATTATAATAAAATACTCATTTCCACTAATCCCACTTAAAGTACCTCCCTCACTTTGAACACCATTCTCACCACTTTCTGGAGCAGATCTGGAATTGTGTGTGTGTGTGTGTGTGTGTGTGTGTGTGTGTGTGTCTTTACTTGAGATGTTGTGGGTGCCTCAGTGTCCTCAACTGATTCAAAACATTTACCTTCGTTGGTCATTTTAACATTGGAAAAAGCCCAAAGTCTCATGTTCCCAGATCCAGTGAATAAGGCATATAAGGACACATTGTAATTTTATTTGGCAGAAGATGCCATACCGGAAGTGACATGTAACGTGGAGTGTTGTTTTGGTGGAGGAGGAAAATAGTTGCTCATTTCTTGGGTTGTTTTCTACACTACTGTCTATTAAACACTCTCATAAGCCTTCCAATAGCCAGAGCTCACTGGAGGGTACAAACTCAGCTTGCACCCTTCCATCAAGGTCAGACCCGCAAACAGCAAAACGGTGATATGGAACCTTCACTGGCCCACATTTTTCTCCATGGAGAACTCTGAACTTTGTTTTCAGAATCAAAGCCAGAGAGCCGAATTTCATTTCCCATAATAGTAGGGAATTTGAAGCAGCATGATCCCGTAGCTCCAATGAAATGCTTTCTTCATGGTGCAGGATGTACAGCACACTCCAAAATGAACCCTCTCTTACCTGTAACTCACAACCGACTCACTGACCCAAAGGAGTTGACACCTGGCACACACTATTCCTAAGGTTCCACATGTTGCTTCTCCTATGGAGATCCTGCCTTCGCATTGGATGGCACTTGGCCACACGGCACCATTCATCACATTTTGTCATTGCACCTTGTATACCTTAGATTTAGTCCAGATATTCTAACATTTTGAAGTTGCTATCTTTTGGGTTCTGTTCTTCCCATAAGCTAATCCGTGTCCGCTTGTGTTCATTCATAACAGCCAAAGGGTGGAAGCAACTCAAGTGTTGATTGGACAAATTGGTAAACAAGATGGGGTTTATACCAACAATAAAACACTATTCAGTACAAAAAGGAAGTGAATTTTATTATATGCTACAACATAAATAAAATTTGAGGACACTATATTAAGTGAAATAAATCAATCGTGAAAGGTAAATATTGTAACCTACAATGTAGGTAGAGTAGTCAAACACATAAAAAGAGAAAGGTAGTTACTAGGCTTTGAGAGAGGAGGAGAACGGAAATTGTTTAATAAGTACAGAGCTTCAGATTTACAAGAGAAAAATGTTCTGGAGCTTCGCATTGCAACTGTATGAATACACTTAACTCTATTGAAGCTTTAAAAAAAAATATGGTAAATGTTATGTGATTTTTACCACAATAAAAAGACAAAAATAGAGATAGCAAATCTGTTTTTTTAATGTTGAAATAGCATTGTATCAGAAATCTTGACTAAAGAAATTCATAATATATGTAGATTTACTCTGAGAAAGTTATACTATCAAATAAGCAATTCATGGCACACATTTTAGTCATGAAAATCTAAAATAAGATACAGGAGGAGCAATTCAAATAGACAAAACATAGTAATTTCATCCTTACCTAAAAAAGGACTTAGAAGAACCCTCAATATTCTGTCTTTCTAATTTAATGATAACAAATTTGAAATCTCCTTATCAACAAAATATAAGCTTATCAAGGTATAAAAAATCTGTTGTGTGGTAAATTACATCTCACAATTACTTTTAAGGACTAAATAAAAACAGAGGGGCAGAGGAAGGGGAGAAGGAAGAAAGAGAATAAACCCTCAAAGAAAAAAAACCTTAGTACCACTTAAACACTTATGACATTCTCATTTTTCCTGCACAGCCTGACAACTGCAAATGGCATAGAACTTAAAAAGATAAAGAAACAAACTTTCTGGGACCTAAAGAGTAGTTCTAGATGCCTGTGTCTTTCATTCTTTGTACATGAGAACCAGACTGCTCTTATTCATGCTGTGTTTTTCCCTAGAGATTTCTCTGGCTCCGGAGCAGAATGATACTATATGTTTAAAATGATTGGTATTAATGTTGACTTTCAGACAGGCGAGAAGTTGGAGATGCAATCAGGAAGAAGTGGCTGACTTCACCAACTGTGGCATTACACTTGCTATTACACTTGTGTGAGATGTGTTTGTTGCAGAATGCAGATTACCAAAATGAAATCTGGGGGAGATGCCTCAAGTCTGTCTTGAACATATGCTCGTGGTATCTGTTGAAACATTTCAGATTGAAAATGAGAGGGAATTTAAGAGAACGACTCCCAGAATAACATCTGTGAATATGAGAATGACAGATTTAGACACATTTAGTTCTACCAGTGACCAATCTCGGCCATAAGAGCTGCTTGGAAACCCTGAAATGATTATTCTTTACACGGTCATTCCCCTGAGAGGGAAAGCAGAGCAAATGGCTAATAAAAGCTGGTTGATAATAAGCAGAATGGAATGTTGGCATTGCAGAAAGCAAATCTTTAAGTCAAAGGCTTTGAATGCGTGTTTTTTTTAAATTTTATTTTAGTGGTACATTTTAGATGTGCATAGTGATAACATTCATCATAGGGGATTTGTACCTGTACATGACGTATCTTGTTGCTTCTTTTTTTTATCCCCCTCCCCTCACCCCCTCCTCCCTCCCTATCTACAAAAGCTTTGTTTCCATTTTTTCCTTCCATTTCTTATTTCTCTTGTCCTCTGTTCCGTTCCCCCTGAATGGATAAAGAAAATGTGGTTCTTTTATACAATGGAGTACTACTCTGCCATAAAGAATGATAAGCTTGAGATATCCCTGGGTAAATGGATGCATCTTGAGACCATACTCTTAAGTGAAATAAATCGGACACACATGTTTAAATACTGCATTGTTTCCCTGGTGTGAGAAACTGAAAGTGTAAATAAAGACTAAAATGTAATATATTGGGAAAGGGAAGAAAATGTCCAAATGCGTGTTTTTATATTGGGCCAAAATACAGTGATGAGTGGTCAATTTATATTGACTGAAATAGAGTGATCATAAACCCCTTTCCTGAGTGCATGATGTATAGACTTATTTCCTTGGCTCTCTCTCTCTCTCTCTATATATATATATATTTTTTTTTTTTTACGTAGCAAATAATTTCTTCATACTTTCTCTTTTCAAAGTCAACAACAGTTTTTTTTTTTTCTGATAAAACTATCAAAGTGTAGTTTTGTATTTTTCCTATTCATGTAAAGACTGGGCATTATTATGTGACAAAACAAAGCATTCATTTCATGTTCTCTAAACATTTAGTCAAAGGCACGTCTGTAATTCCAGCTATTTAGAAGGAATGCAAGTTCAAGGCCAGCATGGGCAACTTAGAAAGATCCTGTCTCAAAATTTTAAAAAGGGCTGAGATGTGCCAAGGACTCCCTGGGTTCAATCTCCAATACCATGAAGGAAAAGGAAGAGTACTCCAAAATCACTCATACAGCCGTGAAAGCACACCGTGAACTTTGTACTTACAGGCTTTAAGAATGGAAGGAATATTAACTTGTCTCAGGAAAGGTTTTTTAATCTGCTTTTCATAAAGTAGATAAAGACTTTAGTGAAAATTACCCAAATTTATTATATTTCTTCTTTATTGAATTGTATTTGATGATATGATTTATATTTCAAACAGCACTCAGTTCTAAAATATTGGTTGAAAACTGGCACTATAGGGAAGAATATTTTGTGTGTTGGACTGCCCTGTCACTGCATAAGAAAATACCCAAAGTAATCACCTTACGAAGAGAAAAGGTAGGTTTTATTCACTGTGTTGGAGCGTCTGGGGCCTGACTGACAGACCCACCACTCTCAGGTGTTGGGTGCAGGGGCCTGCAAATCACAGTGAGCAAAGCTGCTTGGGAAAGGGCTGGGAAGTGAAAAAGAGGAAACTAAGTATTCAGGCTCCCATGGGCCTCTTCAAGGACGGCCCAAGTTTCCTGAAGACATCCCACTTCTTTTTTTTTTTTTTTTTCTTTTTTGGTTCTGGGGATGGAACTCAGGGCCTTGCTCTTAGCTAGGCAAGCACTCTACCACTGAGCTAAATCCCCAGCCCTTCGACCCCACTTCTGAAAGTCTCCACCACCTCCCGGTCATGACAAGCTACACATCAAGACTGTAACACAAGGGCCTTCGGGGGACAGTTAAGATCTAAACCACAGCATTTTGCTCTTCAAAATTTCTTTCTCTTTTGCTTTTGTATTAGAAAATTAGAACTACAGAAACTATAGAGTTGATTTGTTTCTGTTCAGTACTAACTAAGATAAGTATCGTGACACTACCCACAGAGGAAGTTCTAATGTTCTAGGTTTTGGCATCGTCCTGCTGTCTGGATTGATCCGCAAATAGTGTTAATAGTGTCAATAGAACATTAGTCTAGCACTTGTCAATTTTCATAGTTTTTCTATTATGTAACTTTTAATTCTCACAATGACAATATAAATTATGTTGGACATATGGTGGAAATTAAAACGTTTGAATGCATGAGGTTGCACCTGCGTGAGGTTGCACCTATGTGTGGTCACTGGCGAAGGCGGGACTTCTATATCTACCTGAGATTATGGATGCAGCTAGCGAACACTGGAACGTGCCGAGTAAGCACACCTGTGTATCCTCACACAGGCAGCCATCTGAGAGGTCTTTCAGGTGCTTTGCAATCTTGCTGCGTCCCTCATCAACTTGACCTTTGCTTATATCCATTCCTGTTTGTATTCCTGTGACAGAATGCATCATTTGCATTACTTTTCTCGATTCTTTACCTAATATCCACATCCTTTGCCATTTTCCTGCTACAGTGAGGCTGGGTTTGGCCTTGTGATTTGCTTTGGATAGTTAGCAGATGGAAGTTAGTTACAGGGTGCTGGCTCTGAGCCTGAGTCTTCAGAAGCCCCAGATATCATGACCTGGCCCTATTGTTCTTCTGGACTTGGGTGGCCTCTGCTGACCCAAGAAGGATGAAAGACAAGTAGAGCATAACTGGATCTAATCTGAAGCTTGGAGCCAGTCCCACAGAGCTCAGTCCAGATCAGCTGACCCCAGATAACCCTAGATAAGCCCGAGAGAGTGTGGCTTACAGTTTTAGGGCTCTGCATTATGGGTTGTTTGTTTCATAGCATCACTGCTTCACTAGCCGCTACCTCAGTGCAATCAGCTGTCAAGAAATATTTTTTAATACAGCTTAGACTTTAAAACTAGTTATAAAATAGTCTTTCCTCCCTCTCTTCTTGGCCTATATCTAAGTAACTTCTTAAGATCAAATAAAAGAAGGTTGATTATGAACCGTGTTCAGAACTTCCTGTAATATTTTTTAATCACATTGTGCTGATCTTCACTTTTCTTTATAAAATGGAGATGGTAATACCTCTCCCTTTTTCCTCCTAGAATTCATTTTTATTTACTAGCTTATTAAATTAATAACTACTGAAAAGCTTCTACTTTTCTAGAGCAATAAATAATGAGTAACATAAAGTCCCTGATGACAAAGGCTTCCAATCTATTAAGTGACTTAGAAAATGGAGTAGTTACTTTTCAACATAATGAAACTCTAAAGAAGTCAGTGTTAGTACGATAGGCATAGAGTGGAAAATTTTGATAGAGGAAGAAATATTTGAGTTGAGCCTTTAATGACTGGGGGAAGGGCAAGGAAGGACAAGTTTATATTCTCATAATCTTAATAAATGCAAACAAGAAAAATAATAACTGTACAGTAGGTAAATCTGTCTTAATGATTTTAATCAAGAGATCAAAGTTAGTAAGTATAACCAATCACAGAGAAAAAAGAATGTCTTTCAGCGTCCCCATATGAAACACTTAGAACATTGTATGTAGTATCTTTGCTTAAAATGTATCACCTGAATCTAAAAACCAGGATGTATTAGACAAACCTGGATTGACAAACCCTCTACAAAACACCAAAAAACAAAAACTCTAAAACTGGCTTGTACACTTTAAAAATGTCAATGTCATAGAAGACAAAGGAATATTGAGGAACAGTTCTAGATTGAAAGATTCTAAAGAAACATGATAGCCAAATGTATTTGCTGCATAAAACACTTAAGACAACTGGTAAAATCTGAGTGAAGTCTGTATATAATACTATTGTATGAATGTGAACGTCCTAAATTTTATGTTTATACTATTGTTGGGAAAAAGGATGTCTGTTTTGAGATAAACATGGAAGTATTTGCAAGAAAAGGAGCAAAATGGTATGTATCAGATGAATGCTTTTTCTTTTCTCATACAGGCAACACAAACCAGAGCATTCCTGTGACCTAAAAGTGTGGGATTCTTCCCCACCAATAACCAATTCTCCGGCAGACGCTGGCTGTGCATCCTACAGCTTAACTCAGTTTGGACCCTAACTGGAGTCAGTGCAGACTGCCCAGGTTAAAGAATCAGTCCTATTAGGACTGTCCCCGCTTAAGACACCAAACACAAGTTCCGGGTTGTGACCTGTGTTTTAGACTGACCGACCAGCTCTTCATCTGGGTTCTCACATCCGCTTTCGGGGTTAGACAAGTTGCTGAGATAGCTCGTAGAACTCAAAGAAACACTACGTATGTTTGCCTGTTATTATAAAGGATACAGGTGAACAGCTGTATGGCAGGAATGTACGAGGATCCGCATAGCTTTTCCATGCCCTTCCAGGAACACCAACGTCCAGGAACACTCAGAAGCTCTCCGAGCTTCACAGTTCAGTTCACACTCAAGTGGGCCTGATTGGTAATTCAGTCTCAGCCCCACTCCCCTTCCCAGAGGAGTAGAGTGGGAGGTGGAAGTTTCAAGGTTTTAATCATGGCTTGGTCTTTCTGGGAGCCAGCCTCTCAGCGCCCTCTGTCTACGAACCCACCTAGAACGCTGCTCTAGGATAAAAAGTTTTTTCTTTGACTTTATATTAGTAGTATAGTTTATACTAGTTTATATTAGTATACATGTTTGCAGTGCATGATGGCCGCACCTCTCCAGGGAACTGGTACATGCACTGACACATCCCAGTTCTTTTTGCATCATCTTCCTCTCTTCCCATCTTTTGATTCCTTTCCCATTTGAAAAAGACTGATATCCCTACTTCTATTATCTTTTATTTTTCTTCCTCTTTATGCATATTTCAGGTTTGTCCTGTAAGAGAAACCATGTGAAATTTAAGCTTGTGTGACTTACTTCATTTATATTATGGTCTTTACCAAGAAAATTCCAAAATATTAGTTCTGTGTCAGGAAGCAGAACCCCCAAATCAAACATTAAAACAAAGGCTATATTTAGCACTCTTATGGCCCAGGTAACTACAAAAATTTTAGAACTCTGTGCAAGAAAAGATAAATGAAGACCAAATACATATTTCTTAGTATGTCATACTATTGTTCTGTGTATGTTGGGAGTGAGCGTGTGTGCATGCACATGCAGATGGAGAAAGAAGGAAAAAGAGCATAAAGCAAATGTGGTAAAATATTAATAGCGGAGGAATCTGTGTAAATGCTCTATGGAAACTATTTGCACAATTCTTACAACTTTTATATAAAGAGTCTGACATTATATAATATATAAAGCAAAGTACCGTAAAAGCATGGAGGAGAGTTGAGCCTGGCATGTAATAGTGGCAGAATTAAAGGCTCCAGAATGCTACACCCTCTGTCATGAGCTTTTTTCCAAGCTCGGCAAGGAAAAACAAAAACCAACAAGTCTTTCTTATATGCACGTTAGATACAGAGTATCACTGATAATTAGAGTACAGTACTAACTTTCTCACATAAGACTAAAGCTGGTAAAACTGGCGCTCCTAATTATACCAATGTCAATTCCCCGTTTTGCTATGGCAGTATAACTGAGTCACATGATACCACTGAAGGGAGGGTGTGTGGATGGTACACATACTTCAGGATCTTTCTTTGTAACTTCTGGTGACTTTATCTTAAAGTTTGTTTTTTTTTTTTGTTTTTCTCCACTGGTGATTGAAATCACAGCTTTACACTGAGCGATATCCCCAGCTCCTTTCAAAGAATTTTTTAAAAATTTTTATTTTGGGACAAGATCTCATCAAGTTGCCGTGTTGCCCAGACTGGGCTAGAACTGTGATATTCCTGCCTCAGCCTCTCAGATTTCTGGGATTATAAACATGGGTCACCATGCCAGGCTTATAATTATTTTTAAATAAAGAGGGTTTTTTCCCCTTATCTGTTTTTTGAACTCCCCCCAGAAAAGAAAAGCTAGTAATTTTAAACCTCATATTGATACAAATGAATCTATGTGCTGGGGTTTTTGCATCTAAAACTAAAAACATTTGCATCTATGATAGTAACTTCAATAATTTTTAAATTTCTCTGATGTTCTCGTTTTAAAATGATAGTGGTCTGCCTACCTTTTTCTAGCTGTCTTCTTGACTAAGCATCAACCTTGAACCTAGAGAGATTTGCACAATCAGTTATATAATTCCTAATGGCTCATAGCCATCTCCCTGGGTTGATTTCCTGAAAAAAACCTAAAGCTACCAAAAGAATTTACTGTTTGTTCCGGTCAACACCTGGAAACAGTTTTGTGTTTGAAATTCTGTGTGATGATAGGGACCAGAACTCGGGAAATACCAGTTAACAAACCCAGATGCATTTCTATGGACCGGCACTTTCCACTTTTTATAAATTCTCACTTATCCGATTTTGCTCAAGTCCCTGTGATTCCCATTCCCTGCTCCCTCATTTTCTCTTTCAAATGTCTAGTCATCTCGGCACAAATCGAAAAGAATTCAGTTCACTCAATTTCCTCCCATAGTACAACAGTTACTGATGATTAAGATCTGTCCATACTACTTTAACTAGTGTCTGGCTCTGTTTCTCTTTGATAAAGGTTTCGTTTTGTTTTGATTTGCTCTGTCACTAGGGTATTCAAATTGCCCTAAGTGCCACAGAACTTAACATTTAAGAAAATCTCAAGGGAAGTATAATAATAGCTACTGATTATTGACCATCTGCAGACATTTTATATTCATTTACTTTTTTTCATTCCTCACTGTAGCCCTTTGAAAAGCAAACAAACAAGCAAAAACGACTAAAAGAGATTACGGGGTTTGGTCGTAGAAGGATGGAGAGTGACACGTTGGAATCCCAACCCAGCATGGCATGTTAAGTGGTGCGTCACCTTGCTGGTCTGTGCTTGGCAGATTGATCAAAAGGGACAACTTTATGTGAGATCAAACATTGCTACTTCCTACAGGAGCTCAATAATGAAATACACAGAGATAATTCCAAGGCTGATCATAGTAGAGTTTAAGATAATTTTTGATGTTTGACTGTTGATAGTTTAAAAGTGATTCCTCCTCCTCCTCCTCTCCTTTTGCTCCATGTTTTGGCCTGCTGAAAAATCTAGACAATCACTTCTTTGATTTTTAATGAGAATTTCCTATCACACTACTGAAACGTCACCCTCGCTGAAACTTGTCCCTTCTTGCTCTCTCATCTCATTTTTTGATCTGCTTGGGTAGTTCTCTTTGCTCCCTTCAAAACAGCTCATGTGGAAAGTAAAGCTTTTCTTACCCTCTCGATGGATGTAGGGTGCTGTCTGTCTTGCACCCCATGCAAATTTTACCTGGTGACCAATGTGTTTCTTCAGGATGGACAAAAACAGTGATAAACCATTGAAAATTTTAAAATTAAATAAATATAATTTGTCACTCAGAGTTAAAGTTAATAGACATACAGTTAATACAAATGTACCAAAACTCACTTTGTGCATTGATGCTAATTTCTCCCACATTATCCAGTAAGTAGGCAAATTTATACTTTCACTCTCAGACATGCAAAGATTTCTGGTGTGCAGAAGTGGCTTGGAATGCTTGCCATGTGAAAATCACGCATTTACAAAAGCACATTTGGTATATGTTTCTCCTGAGGGAATATGTATTTCTTTAGGGAGCTTAGAAATGCTTATGAAAACAATATAAAATCTGTCAGTATTCTATTATAGCCCCATTTTATACCCTCATTCCCAGTAAATATTTTGCATTCATTACTGACTTTTGACTTTGGGTGTGAAATAAAGAAACATAAAATCATGAAATGGCAGTTCCAGTTTTCAACTGGATAAAGTTACTTTAATGTTACTTTAGGAAAAAAATCTCTCGATGAAAATAATAGTCAAGAAGTTCATATTTTTTAAAAAAGTTAAAAGTACATACTGCCAGAAAAACTAAATTCTTTCAAATTCTATTAAGCAAAGACAAATAAACTTTTACACATTCCTTGGCTTGGCATTATCATAAATTCATACATGTTTTTTAAAAGCAAGTGATCAGACATAATAAGAAGGTTAGTAGAAAGTAAAATTTTATATAGAAATGTAGCACACATAATATATTCTTATAACAAAGAAGTCTTACAATAAAACCTACCATGCCATGTTTAAATATTAAAATCCCAATAAAAAGAAATACCAGTTTTTCACAAGCAGTATAATAGACATCTGCTCTAATTTTGCCCCTCAAAATGGGACACAGTTTTGACCGTTCTTCATGCACATCTAACAATAAATAGGGCCAATTACCTATTCAAGCCCAAAAGCTTCTGATGAGAACATTCCTTCGAGTATTTAAATTATTCTCCAGGTATATTTTTGGAAACCCACATGCACAGTATTTGTACCAAAGAAGCAAGCCAGATTCTGTTTCTCCCCTTTGAGATTTTATGCTACACAACAGACCATATTCAAATGTACATGCTTCAAGTGGGGCAGATCAGCATAAAATCAGCCATGAAACGTGTAAATGTTCATGAGTTTGAAAAGTTTTAATTCTTTACCTCATTCATTGCTGGGCAGAATTTCCATTCAATGGCCTGCTATTATTTGCAAGTAGCTACAGAATGCAGCAAATAAGAGATAGGAATTATGTAAAGCTAATTAGCAACAGTGCATTTCCATTTACTCACTGAATTTTTTATTACTTATCATTGTTTTAGATATTTGAGAGCAAGTGGTATGCAAGTTGCCTGAGCTCGAACCACAGTCTAGAAAACTATATAGAAGTCTGAATGCACATCTACAATGTGATGTGACAAGTTCTTTAACAGAATTTATAATGGATACATTAGTAGTTAGCTTTGTTTTAATGGTTTAAGAAAACTGAAGACATTTAAGCTGTGTGCAGAAGAAAATGAGACAGAGTAGAAGTAAGAAGAAGGAGGTGCAACACATTAAAGATTAAATGGCATATTCAAAGCACAGAAATATAGAAGAATTTCATAGATTGCGGAGTGTAATGAGAATATGTTGGCAAGAACGCTAATTGCTGAGTTTGCAGAGGCTGGGGGCAGCCTGGTCAAAGAGAGTTGTTGGGCGGGTCCCTGTTTAGACAAAAGTGTGCGTCATTTAGTGTTTGGTGTGGGAACCAGAAACAACTACAGGTATTTTAAGCAGAAAGATATTTAATATGTTAAATTGATATATTTAGAATCTGTAGAAACTGCAAGAAGTAGTCTAGATTTAGGCTTTTGAAATTACACTCAAAACAACACAGAACAACACAGAGCAGCTATTTCTGAGGTTACCTTACGGAAGCTAAACAGAAGAGATAAGAAGATAAAATGGTACCTCTCTGACCACCGTCCGTCAGTGGCGAGGGGTCTGCACAAAGGCCGCTTGCTAGCCATTGGAGGAACTTCATATTTCCACGCACTTATTTGCCATCAACACCATTAAAAATTTTCAGGAAGATAGATTCTACTTGCTTTTGATTCCACTTTCCAAACTTCTCACTAGCACATCAATCCAGAATTATATCGTCAAAAGTGTATAGAAAGTGTAACTCTAAGCTTTCCAATCTTCCCAAATGGAAAAAAAAAAAAATGTATGACAGAGTTTGACTGAACCAACACAGAGAATCCAGCAAAAATATTATACAGAATTGTATACAAAAAATGAACATTTGAAATCTTTTGTCATCTCTCGACCAGTTAATGTAGAAACATGGGCATCGAATAAAAGCATAAATTAGGAAAGTTTCACGTGCACATTTCCAGCTCGTGAGGTTATTTGTAATATGGGAAATGGCTGTTAAACGGAAGAAAAGAGAAATAACTATTATTTAATCAAATTGAGAAAAGCTTATGAAAGAAGATCCTGAGAGCTTTCCAGGGGAGAAAAAGAAGCTTTTTAGCAAACAAAGAATAGTAATTCCTTTCAGCCTTGGAGACATGTATGAAGGAAGAGAGGAGTTTAAATTTGGAATAAAACTAAAAGAGTCTTTACAAAATGCAAGTGCCTAGTTGAATGTGACTATTTTAACTGAAGAGGCAAAAGAATGAGGTAAAATTAGACAGGCCAGGACGGTTGAATTTTGTAGTATTCAGGAGCTAGTGTTCTGGCCTGTGATGGTTAGGTTATTTACAGTAATCCCACAGGGGAAGGCAGAGGCTATCTCCCACGTCCATGGGACCTGCAACATGGAAATAATGTCTATACCACTGTATCAGCTGGAGAGGAATGATCTAGAAAAGCAGAAGTAAAGTTTGTCAGAACAAGGCACATTCTAAGCAGGAATACATCTATGGTCTCATTAGAGGAGTATCTTTGTGTGCAGCAAGAATGTTGCAGTCATCTGTCCAAATGCCTTGTTGATATTCACACACATCATTTGTCCCTGTCTTGAAGAGCCAGTGAGCAGTCTCTGACAAATAGTTTGGCCTTATTAGTAACTTCAGATCAAGAAGCATGTGCTTTGAACAGGTGTGAGAGAAGGACATTGTGTATAATGTACACATATACACAGTATATTCTGAATTATACATGGGAGAGGATTCCATGTATAACTTACACAATGCTAATGCCAAAAGACCTGTTGTTTATGGCTAGACAATGTTCTAGCTTCCAGGAAAATGAAGCAGAAATTCAGGAAGTGGAGTGCCCTTCATGATCTCAACAGGCTGATGTCCTAAATAACAGCCAGTCTGTCTCCCACAGCTATAAAAGAATCTGGGGAAGATTTAAAGATATTAGGATAGTCTTCAAATAATAGGTAAATTATTCCACTAAAAGCTAAGTTGGATTTATCCATACCCTTTCTAAGAAGGGAAGTTTGACAACTGGCTATTTGGATAGGAAGTAAGGTGGGAGAAGAATCTCATCTCTCTGTGTTAGTTTCCTTGTACAATTCCCAAAATGTGTCTATGTGTGAAGGCAACTATTGCAGCCCACATACTGCATGCTGCTTTGTTCTCTTTTCACCTTAATCATCACATTTCTGTGTGGAAAGGGATCCATTGTCATTGGTGGATCTCCTCAAGGGTCAGAGTCTGACATGTAGTCAGAAAAACTACATGAAAATAACCATTTTCATGCTTTTCATGCTTTCTAACTGTATTTGCCTTATAGAAGAAATATGAAGTCATTCAGTAGCTATTTCTTGTATTGGCCCCTTCGTGAAGACTTGCTGATGTTGCTATGTATCAGAGTACCTTCAACATAGCACATTCACTCTTTATTCATTTATTTAAAAATGTTTACTGAAATCCTTCTATGGGTAAGGCATTGCACAGTACAGAAGACCAAATTTGGTATGAAATATGCCCTTAGGGCTTAGAAAAATAAGAAAGAAATAGCATGGCTCTCAGATGAAGAGGATAATGAGTAACAAATGTCACAATAAACACACAGAAAATATTATTACTTCTACTTAGAAAAACAAGGAAGTTTCTTATCTTTAGAGCCGTGAAGGATTGGTGAAATTTAGGCAGGCATAGCACTTAGTCTTGGTAGAAAGCCAAGGAAAGCATGAGTTTTTGCGGGAGTGGAAGAATTTTTCCAGTAGTGAGTAGAATGCAAGAAAAGCAATCACAAAGTCAGTGGGGATGTTAGCAAAAGGGTGTTTTGCTGCTGTTAGATGTCTGAGTATATGACTATGATGCACTATTTTCTAAACTATGTTTTATATTTTAATTGACGCAGTACAGTAATTCAGTAATTGTACCTATTTACGGGGTAGATTGTAACATTTCAATACACAAATAGTATGTGTAATGATCAGACCAAGTATAGTCATCACCTCAAATACTGTATTTACCAGTTTTTTTGTTTTTTGTTTTTCTTTCATTCTTTCTTCCTTTTTTTTTGCATTGATTTAAAATCCCCTCTAGTAGCTATTTTGAAATACACAATTAATCATTGTCGATCATAGTTACCGTACTGTATTATAGAACATTAGAAGGTGTTCTTATCAAAATGTCCCTTGTTAACTATTGCTCTCTCTCTCTTCCTCCCTCACCTCCTTCGCAGGCTCTATTAAGCATTCTTCTACTCTCTACTCGCATGAGATCAGGTTTTGGTGTGACACTCACTTTCGGGATTATAACTCTGAGGACACTCTCCTCACCCCAGCTTCTCAGCATGAAGGCCAAATAAAATCCCTTCACATTCCTGGCAGCAGAGAGGGAAAAGGTACCTAGTTTAAATATGCCCAAAGTATTCTCCATAACAAAGATGTAGTTCATAGGGCAATAGGCTTAACCAGAGTCTTTTCTGACTCAGAGGAAGCATTAAACAACTGTAATCACTGTATACTTTTTTGTTTTACCAGTTAAAAAGGTAAGAAACACATGCAAAGACACAGATGCTACCTGAGACACTGAGATCTGAGGATAAATCACAGAAAGCTTCACCTATTCCATACTCTACCACCACAGCAGCAGGGCTTCTGGCTAATGGTGGGTTATAACTAAAAGAGATGCAAGGTGCATACTACACTGAGGCAGGAATTCTCAGAGAAACCCAATGAGAGCAGCAGAGAAAAAAATACAACTAGATGTATTTGGAGCCTCTGGCAACTGCTCCTATATGAAGCATTAAACATGGCTGACTTCCTAGACAGAAGAGCGTAAAACTTCACACTGAAGACCTTGTAAATTTAACTCACTTCGTATTATCTAAGACATCACAAAAAGTATAAGCCATGATAAAAGGCAGGAAAAAATATAGTTCGAAAAGACAAATTGAGCATCGGAACTAGACTCAGATGTGACATAGATTGTGGAATTATCAAGCAGGAACTTAAAATAGCTGTGATTATTATATCAAGGCCTCCAATAACAGAGAAGGCAAAATAAAAGGACAGATGTGAAATGTAAACAGAAGGACGCGAATGCTATGAAAGTATCATAATGAACTGCTGTAAGTCAAAACACTGACAAAGATGAAGCTGTCTTTTGATGGAATTATCCTTGGACTTGGCCAAGGAAAAACTCAATGAACTTGAAGATGTGTCAAGAGAAATGTAATGAATGAATTTACATAGAGGAAAAAAGATTTTTAAGAACAGAAATGAAGAACAATTTGAAAAATATAATGTATACGTAGCTGGAATACAGGAAGAAAGACTAGAGCAGAAGAACATTTGAAGCAATAATGGCTAGAAATTTTCCAAAATCAATGAAAACGAGCACCACAGTTAGAAAGCTCAGAGAACACAGAGAAGATTGTATCTACAGAGAGATACAGATACAGCCGTATGTGTAGACTTATCTAGTTATCATATTCAAACTCTACAAAATAAAAGAAAAACATAACAAAGCCATAAATACCTGGAGAAGAGTAAGGGTAAGAATTATAATGGATTTCTCTTTTAAATCCATGCAAGCAAGAGGAGCACATAGTGAAATATTTAAAGTGTTGAAAGTAGAAAGCAAAAATAAATAAATAAAACCACAACAGTAACCTAGAACTCTGTGTCCAACAAATTATCCTGCAACAGTGAAGGAAAAGAAAAACTTTCCTAGACAAAAAAAAAAAAAAAAAAAAAAAAAAATATATATATATATATATATATATATATATATATATACACACACATACAGAGGACCTTTGTCACCAGTACACCTGCCTTACAAGAAATACTAAAGAAGTCCCTCTGAGATAAGGAAAATGACATAGGTTAGAAATTCAAATGTACCAAGAAGTAACATTATTTCTTGCTACTATTACTTTTTAAATTTTAGTTTAGTGTAGTACATGTGCAATACATGTACCAAGTTCCCACAAAATATATTTTTATTATTAATTGATTGGCAGACAGCAGTTTATTTAAAAGAATAAGAGTGCAATGTGTTTGGTGATTATAGTTCATGGATAAGTAAAATGAGTTTCAGCAATATTATAAGGATCAAGAAAGAGGAAATGTAAATATTTCATAATAAAGTGGCCTGTATTAAACATGATGTAGCATAGTGTTATTTAAATTAGTTGTAAACTTATATTGCAAACTCTATGGCAACTATAAATAATATTTTAAAAAGAAGTAGTGTAATTGATACTCTAAGAGAGGAAAGAAAATAGAATTAACTAATACTCAATTAAAATCAGAGAAAGCAGGAAAAAGAGGAAAAAGGGAGGAGAGTGAAAAATAGAAAATAGTTTTCCAGTATGTTGGAATATTATATTGGCTATGTTGTATCAATAATCACTTTGAATGTGGATAGTCTAAACACACCAATGAAAACAGAAACCATTAGAATTAATAAAAAAGATTTCACTACATTTTGTCTAGAAGAAACCCACTTAAATATAGAGATATACAAATTCAAAATCAAGAACAGGAGACCAGTATACTACTAACTCACCATTTATCAAAAGAAGCCTGGAGTAGCTATATTAATTTCAGACAAAGGATACTTCAAAGCAAGAAAACATTATGAGGGATAAAGAGGGGGCACTACATAACCACAAAGGTGATAGTTCCTAAGAACACATAACAGCCCTTAATGTGTATGCGCCCAATTCAATAGCACCAAAATATGTTAGGCCAGAACTAATAGAACTGCAGAGAAATGGACAAATCCACTCTCCTGGTCAGAGACTTGGATATCCCTCTATCAGTAGTGGGCTGACCCAGCAGGCAGAAGATTAGTAAAGATGGAGTTAAATAGCACCATTAGTCAGCTGAGTGTAACTACCATTTACAGAGTACTTAATCCATCGCTGCAGCATGCACTTTCTTCTCAGGCTCACGCAGAGCATTCACTAAAACAGATTGCCTTCTGTTCCACAAAGCACACTCTAATAAGTTTAAGAGAATAGAAATCAGACAGAGTATGTTCCCAGATCATAACAGAATTAAGCTAGAAATAAATAAAGACAACTGGGAGCCTCTGCTACCCTGAAGGGTAGACTACCGAAAACTACACTTCTAAATTATTCATGGGTCAAAGAAAAGTTCTAAGAGAAATTCAAAATATGTTAAAATAAATTTGAAAAGGCAAGCTCAGGAAAAACTTTATGCTATTTCATGCATGTATTAGGGAAGAAGAAAGATATTACGATAATCTGAGCTTCCACATTAGCAAACCAGTAAAAGAAGAGCAGTTTAAGTGTAAAGCAAACAGAAGAAAATTTAAAATGATAATTAGAACAAAATTATAAAATTTAAAATAAAAAAATACAAAAAAAATGACTCAAAAGCAGATTCTCTAAAAACACCAGTAAACTTCTGCCTAGAATAACCATGATAGCAACAGAAAACTATATAAAGGTATAAATAGAAGGCTCTCATTATATAATTACAAGTGGAATTTATGAATGAACCTACCAGAGTTAGTACTAGAAAAAGTAATTTTAAAAAAGAAGGGAGTAGGTCAAGAAGAAAGGGAAGACAGCGTTAAAAAAATAAGAAATATGTCATAGCAAAATTTTTAAAAAGAAGAGAAAAGAATAGGTTGTGGAAAATACAACAAATGTTCCTGACTGTGACTTGACACACTGTTGCTAATGATGGAATTGGTTTCATCATTAGGGCAACAGCATGTCCTGTGTGAGCCATCAGGGAGGAGAAGAGCATTCTGTAGTGTATACTATTTCAGGGAACTAATAGGAATACAAGTTTAGTCAAATAAGATCTCAAGATAAAATCACAAAAATTAAGAGGATTATTGGAACACTCATAATAGGGCAGAACAAAATTATTATTAACAAAGAAACTTTGATGGAGGGTAAAATAAGCTAAGACAAAATTATCAAATAAAAGAATTTTAGGTAACACAAAAGAAAAACATAAGAACATTAAATTATTTAGAGAGTACTTGATAGGTAATATGGTAGAGGCAGACATTAAAACAGAATTGTAATCGGTGGCCCCAATATAAAGGACATAGCATATAAAGAGTTTTAACAAATATTTAAAAATCTATTTAAATAGATTTCTTCAAAACAAATCTGAAAAACAAAATCACAATGTATTTCAGGAAAAATCTAGTGGAGAAAATGATATGTACTCTGGTCAAACAAGCTTAGTCCTATCTATCAGTCTAATGCGTACTGACATAAATAAAAATTTTGAACCTTTATTTTTAGGTAAACGTATGTATATAACTTGTTAGGGTAGTGTATGTTTGTAAGTGTTATGTTTTCATAAAAGAGTGACCATTTTATTATTATAAAATGTCTCTCTTTATGGCTACTAGCACTTGTTTAAAATTTGTCTGATGGCAATACAGCCATTCCAGTCTTCACTTGGCTGCTATTTCTTGGTATAGCTTTTCTACTTCCAAATAATGAGGACTTCTTCCTCGACCACACTGGGGTCGGGCTCCTCTCAGTCTTTTTCTCATCAAACCTCAGCCTTGACCTGCTGCTTGCCTTTGGCTTTCACAACGTAAATCATCGAAAATCATACAAATTTCAAAAATATCTGAGGGTCTTTTGCTAGTTTTGAAAAGTACAGCACAACAAATGTAACCTTATATTCTTCATTTATATTATATGCCTTACCTATTCTTGTTCAGTTTTAATTTATTCCTTTGATGATTGCTGAAAA
This sequence comes from Hystrix cristata, assembly GCA_004026905.1. Classification (NCBI taxonomy): domain Eukaryota; kingdom Metazoa; phylum Chordata; class Mammalia; order Rodentia; family Hystricidae; genus Hystrix; species Hystrix cristata. The sequence goes on along the minus strand of PVJO010005561.1, from coordinate 49,347 downwards.
TCACTAGATTTTATTTTAACAAATAGTTTTAGGTAGAGTTTTTAGGGTCAACAAATAGCATGGGAAAAGTAATGTTTTCTTTGTTTGGACATATATTCCTTCACTGCTAGCTTCAGAGAAAAGCACATTGGGGATTGAATGTAAATAATTGCAGATAAAATGCGGGCACCCTACCTGAGCAGAGCAGGTGGCAGTCTGAAGGTCTCCGGAGGCTTTAAACTGAAGCCAGTTGTTCCATTTCCTGCTGCTTCGGGTGTCTTAAAGAAGAATTCCCTTCGCGTTTTTCATAAAGATTCACACACTACCAAGCATATTTGTTTGGATACTTCCTCAGTGACATTCACAATAGTGAGGACAAATTATAGATTCACAACATTTAAACTTTGCATTCCTGGGGATAGACTACACGACTTTGCGAACATAGACTTTCTTACAACTTTTTTTATTTCAATCTTGTGTCTGTTATGAATAACAGGAATTTTTCTCTCCCTCTGGAAGAACTTGTGTGTGTATGCATTTTAATTTTCTTGGAAGAGTCAACCACCTGTGATTGATCTCCTCAGATCCACTAATGAAGAACATTTATTTTACATTTGCACCTTATTATGCCATATGATAAAAGTGAAGCCGAAGTTCTTTGTAAAGAGCAGCCAAAGGTGTTTTAAAAGCTGAGAGAACAAGTTATGCTCAGAATGTATGAATTTGTAGATTGTATATTGAAGACAGTTACTATGCACATTGTTATGGAACTGTGTCCCACTCATCATGAGAACTTGTCTTTTTGGAAAGCCGGGCCCCTAAATTAAAAAATAGTATTTGAATCTAGCATTGAACATCAATAGTATTTGAACCTCCGACTTCTATTATTGCAATTGCTTTTCACAATATGGGAGTTATCTTACAGGCTTTGTGGTCATGAAATCTTAAGTCTAAACGCCAGTTCTGGCATCTTGTTGGAGAAAATGGCTGTAATTCTCCTTATCTTAGTTTCCTTGTATATACAATATGTACTCTTTTACCTACTTGGTAGAATTGTTGAGATAAATAATAGAAGTAGCACATGTAAATTACATGGCACTGTGCTGACAAACTCTAAGACGATTTTAATAGTGAAATTAAGGTTGCATAGTGCCTTAAATATAGTAATTAGTTTTTTAAATTCTGCTTCTTTAATATTTTAATGTGATGGATCATGTAGGTTAAATGTCAAAGTATATATCGCACCACACTGATCAATATTATAGATAGGTATTACCATCTGAGTGGGGCAATTATGTTTTGTGTTGACGAAGACAGTTTGTTCAAGTTTTCAGTATAATTTTAAGAAAGAAATTCTAATATAAAAACAGGTAATTTTCAGACTATTATAATAAAATGTCAAACCATTATAGTAATGTGCTTTATTCAAAATTAAAATATTTAAAGTGATGAGAATTCTAAATATTAGTTTCATAGATTGACATGAATTTTTAAAATTAAAATATTAATCTACACTCATATCTTGTATGATAAAAAATTTTAAACCTCTTAGGCAATCAGTTAATTCTAGCACAGTAATAAATATTTCAGCACCTACTATGTGCCAGATAGGTTTAAAAGTGTTTAGGATACATCAAGGAACAAAAGAAAATTCTCCTTTTGGGAAAGTTTACATTCTATGTAGGAAGGAGATAGACAATAAATTATATATATAAATGTAAGTAAACTCTGCAGTATGTTTAAAGGTAGTAAATTTGGAGAGAATGAGAAATAAAAATGCAACAGGGTAGAGAAAACTAAGATTTTGATTATAGAGCAATTTTAAATAGCATGGGCAGGATATGCTTCACTGAGAATAATTTTCAATACAATTACTTAAAGGAGGAGAAAATCTTAGCCAGGCAATAATGAAGGAGAATGAGCCACAGATAGTGTGGCTATAGGAAAGGTCCCAGGTAGGAGCGAGCCTGGCATGTCTGAAGGACATCAAACAACCATCGTGTTTGTTTTTTTTTGTTTGTTTGTTTTTTTTTTGTTTTTGTTTTTTTTTGTGGTGCCGAGGATCGAACTCAGGCCCTTGTGCTTGCAAGGCAAGCACTCTAATCACTGAGCTAAATCCCCAGCCCAACAACCATCGTGTTTTATGTGACATTTTATGTAAAGAATATGTGAAGAAAGAAATAGTGAAAAATGTTAGTAAGGATGTTAGTAAAGAGGTAGCAGAGGGACTTCATTGTGCAAGAACTTGTAGATCGTTGTAAAGTGTTAGAATTTTACTCTACGTGAAATTAGAAGGGTTTCGAACAGAGTAGCATGCTCTAAAATTGCAATCACTTTGCATTATGTGTTGGGAATACACCATGTGGATAAAAGAGTGGAAGCAGAGAGAGGTGACTACAGACATAAAGCAAGGAGACCATGGCGGATTAAGGGAGATAACAAGGGAGTAGCGAAGGTCAAGGTTCAGGACATACTCTGACATGGGGCCCAAATCATCTCCTGAGTAGTAGATATGAGCTACAAAAGAATGAAAGCAATCAAAGATGAGTCTAATGTTTTCCATTTGAACAATCAGACTTTTCACAAACTGAGTTAGGAAGACTGCAATTAGATCGAGTGTTAGGGAGGTAGAACTGAAGAGGTCATTTTTCTGTGAGAACGACCTATGCATTAGTCTTCCAGATGGAGCTATCCAAGGGCCATGAGTACCTGAGACTAGAGTTCAGGAAAGTGGTCTGGGCCAGAAAAAGATTATCAAGTCAGAATACATCCGCAGCAGAGTAGCAAGAACAGAATTTAACCGTACTTGAACATTTGGAAACAACAGGACAGACAGGAGACAGAGGAAAACCAAAGAAAATACTCTAGAGCCTGGAGGTGGGCAAGTTTATGGAGAGAAGGGCATCTAGCTATATCAAATACGTCTTACAAGGCAAAAAATATCAAACTGATCATCGACCGTTGGATTTATCAACGTAGAGTTTATTGTTGTCCTCTGAAAAGCAAGGAGCCGATGAACTGAAAACTAGATTTGAATGTATTTAGAGAGAATAAAGAGGAGACAATGAAAACAGATAACTCTTTTTAAAAGTTCTACTGAAGAGCATAAGAAAATGTGGGGTAAAGACCTGTAAAGATGCATGAAATAACAGTAGTAGTGTTAATGATTTAGTAGAGAGAGGAAGGCTGATGAACTGTCTTGGAATAGACAGACAGGAATAGGCTTTGGTGCACAGCAGTGGACGTGTATGCAAGGTCATAAATCTGTGGTCTCACCCAAGCACACAGAGCTCATGTGAAGAAGAAAGTAGGTAGATGTCATGATAGGATTCTGTAGAAATTGTCTTATTCCTGCCTTTTCTCAATGAAGAAAGATAGAAATTGTCAGCTTTCTACCCAGCTTTCTGTAGTTAGGGGAGGAAGTTTGGAAGACTAAAGACAGATGTGTTTGGATGGACTAGCAAATCTAACAAATTGCTGAGAACATTAAGGTCCCACTTAGTAAGTGTAACCATGAATTCAATGTGTGTGAATTTAAAGAGTTCGCCATTCACCATGGTTGTGGTTTGCAAAAAATCACATTCAGTTGTAGGATGCAGGTGTGGGATAAGCAGAGGCCAAAATTAACCAAGATTGTGGGTTTGTCTAAAGTATTAAAAGTAGGTGGGTTATTTTCCTACAGTTGTAACAAACTACAACACGGTCACTTAAAGTGATAGGAATGTGTTATCCCACAGTTCCGGAGGAAAGAAATCCAAATCGACATCACTGGGATATTGACTGCTATCAACAGACTGTGTTGCTTGTGGAGGCTCTAGGGGAGAATCCGGTCCCTGCCTCTGCCTGTTTCTGGTGATTTCTTGGGGGCTCCTTGGCTTGTGGCTTCATCATTCCAGACTCTGCCCCTCATGATCACATCGCCGTCTATGTGCCATGCTATCCTCTTATACATGTGATTATATTTAGAGTTCATGAAGAAAATCCTGAATAATTTATCTCAAGATTCTCAATTTAATCACATCTCCAAAGTCCTTTTTTGCCATATGAGGTAACCTGCACAAGTCCAGAGATTAGGATATGAATAGCTCTAGTGGGTTCACCATTTGGCCTGCCACGCAAGGAAAAAAGGAAAGAGAAACAATCATATATTCAAAGGACAGATTAGGATGACTGACTGAGGAATTTAAGCTTCATTAGAATTGTAACAGATTGAGTGAGTTGGAAGGATAGGAAGAAATAGTCAGGGAATGTTAACTTATGAAATAGAAATTGTGGCAATTTGCATGTATTGGTAATGACAAGGTCTAGTTCATGGCCAAGTTTTGGTAGAAGACAACATTACAGAAGTGCGAAAAGTTGAGAAACTGAAAATCCAGTTGAAAATATCACCCTCAGGTATATCTAAATTGTGGATAGAAAGAATAAATGGAAGTAATAGGTAGAGGAATAAATATAAATATAATAATTAAATTCATGTTTATCACGATGTGAGATTTGTCCTTGTGTACATAGAATTTATCTCATCTTCCAGATGACTAAATAATACTACTTAAAGTTTAAAACATTGTAGTCAAAATTCAGTTACCTTTGACAGGGTTTCTGTAATATATTTTATGCCAACCTCTGTTGGGGACACACTTCGGGTAGCCTGAGATCACCGTGGACATCAGTTTATCCTTTAGGTTAGAATGTAACGATGCTCCTGGGATCTATCAAGGTGTCTGCAAGTGCTTATTTTTCCTTTTGCTCTAGACAGCTATGGTTTTAAGGCTTTTGTCTTCTATTTATGTTTTCTGTCACCTTTCTTGCTGTTTGGCTGTCATCTGTCACCTAATTTTGCTGTTAGTGTGCTTTTAGGCTCTTACATTCCAATTTGTAGTTTATAAGATGTCTTAGGTAGGGCAAACAGAGAGACATGCTAATTATAATTGTGTTCTAAAAATGAGAAATGTGACTGCAAATGAAATAGTGTGATTCTGAATAAAGTTTATGGGCTACAGAGCATATGCTTAGCTTGTCTATCTTGTATGGCCGTTTCTCAATTTTATTTTTGTTATGGATGTCTGTAAATTTGCTATTCAGTGTAGATTTAGATGCTGTATATATAAGCACTAGTAAATTTCCATAAAAATTAAAAGACTGCATATCAATGTTTATGGACACTACGCAGAAAGAGTGCAAGTATCAGTGACAAGCCTGTCTGGAAACAGATGGCTCACTCAAATTGGTTGTTTTAAAAGAGATTCATAGATATCTATTTGCAAAGGTGAAGACAGAATTTGGGAAAACCAAAACTAGGAGCAATAGTCTGGGGTTGGTGACAGAAGTTGTTTTGGACTAAGCCTGAAGATAGTTGTTAACAAATTCTGGGAAGACCTTGGAGTGTAGAAGATGCCTAAGACGGGCTGTGTTCTTCTCTGGACTGATAGGATGCCTGAGATAGGGAAAACCAGAAAATAAAAAGCCTCATCTCACTTCTTTTGCCAAAATTTCCTATGAATGCCTCTCACTGGCCACACTCAGCAGGGAGCCACGGGGCTGGAGGCCACTGATTTAGTTTGTACTGCTTGGACCTCGCGGCTCAGAAAGCAGGTAGAGCTGGGTAGATACGGAAAAGCAAATAGAAGGTTCTCACCATGGTGCACAAATAAAATCTGGACCAGCCTCAGCAAAAGTGCAGCATATTAAGATACTACACAGTTAATTTAGATCATACTCCTTTTTCATTGATGACATTATAAATACACAGCTAAGATAATTATGATGAAATATCATCTCTTCAAGAAATTCCTGCAAATATATTACCTTTAAAACCTAAAAACTGTTTCAGAAAAGAGGCTATACAAAATGTTTTGATGATGTAAATCCTTAATTTGAGGTGAAAAGTTAAAGTTTTTTACTAGCTACAAAATCTAAAACACTGAAGACAAAACAGATCACTTCTTCCCAATATCCAAGAACTCACATTTTGATTAGCCATTTATAACAAGGAACTTATGGAGAGTGTATAAATATAGTACCAAAGGAGATAAGGATTCTTAGGGAAAAAAAGTTATCTTTGTTATTTCTGATAAACTACCTCAACCTCAGTCCTTCTAGAAAGAAAATATAGCTCATATCCATTATTAAATTATATCTAAGTATCATATTATTCTAAATAGTATAATCATAGTCAAGTTAATTTTAAAGTAGAAAAAGTTAATGTAAGAATTTCATAAACATTATGAAGATATTTCAGAGTGAGTAATACAATATTTGGGAAAAAAGAACAAATTCTTTTTAAAACTATTGAAGAAAGTCACGTCAAATGTATTCAAAATCTGAAATTTCAGTCTACTAAAATTATTCGTATTTATTTTCTCAATGTTATTCATATTCTAAAATATATAGGCATAGTCAGCCTCCTGTAATCTGAACTATTTCTAGGTAAATTTTCATTCTTATAGTCAGAAGGAAAGCTCTGCATGCTGTTCAGTTCCTTGGGAGATAACGTTTCAGACCAAGTGGGAGAATGACCTAGAAGTAACACCATAACTGCAGGCGAAGAAAAAGAGATAAACGAAATCTCATTGTCTCTGGGTAATGTGTTGTTATTGTAGTATTTTCACTGGGTTTTGTGTCCATTTTCTATAATTGAACAATTTTGGTAAGGTCCGGCCTTACAGCATTACGTGAAAATAGAGGCAATAATGCTAAGTGAACCTAAAAAAATACTACTTTGCCTTTTGCTGTCCAAGAAAGATGCCTTGAGTCCCACCTGTGTTTATGCACTATCATGGGCACATCCAAGAATAAACATAAATATGACACAATTAACTATGTGAATATACAATTTTTAATGTCACTGCTGTGGCAGCTACTATGTTAAGTGTTGAAGATGTTTAAAAGGAACAACAGGGTCCTGTCCTAGAGGGACTTCAATCAGATAGGAGGAAGCAGACATTTAACAACACAGAGTGATAGCAAAGCACATGGCATATTTAGAGTCTATAGGACAAGTCCTCCACTTCATCTGTGACAGGATATATCAAAGTGGTTTACTCAGAGGAGCCCGTATATAAAGTATTAAAGGATGAATTAACCATTGAGAGGAAGCCATCCAAGGCCGAGAGTAACTGCATGTTCAAGGAGAAACAGATGACTTTCCACGATAAGAAGGAACCACGGAGACGGACGTTAATTTACCATGATACTTAAGCAAAATCAGTTGTCAAATAACTGCCTATGCCCTTCAGCAAGGATTTCAATATTTAAAGAGAAAAACACGGCTTAATTTATCTTGAATTATACATCGCCACCAATTAAGGAGGATTTTACTGATAGGAAAAAATCCTCATGTTGTTTTATTTTTTTATACATTTTTATTAAAATTCATCCAGAATTACACAGACTTACAGGCAGTTACACATATTTACAGACCATAATACATTGTGCCTTTTGCTTATAACAACGAGCAATGTAAACAACCATATAGCTGCAGTATTAAGTCGTAACTACATAAAGTTGACTGTAGTAACTAGTGTAACATGTTACTGTTTTAAGTTTGGGTTATTAGGTTCTTGTTTTTAGGATGTTGTTTTACATTCTGATGGCATTGATTGGAAATGCCACAGGAGAGAATTGGCTTTAAAAAAAATAATAATAATATTGTGTGTAATTGAGCAGAAATATTCTGCAACTATGAACTCACATAGAATTATTGAGGAATTAAAAGAATATGTTTGTATACTTTTCTATATTATTTTAAATAAGACATTTTAATTAAAATTTTTATTATTATTGAGGCTAATTAAAAGAAAATGGCCTAGCTATGTGAATTCTCATTGCAAAATAAAGTCCCATGTAGTATTACATGTTGTTTGGATGTATATTTACTGTTTACATGCATGTACACATATTTGTACATATACATATACAAAAATGCATATGTATTTTTAAGATGAAACATTGATCATATGGTGTGTAAGAGAAGGATGGGAACTCCACTTGTTTGAATGTTTTGTACTTTAAAATATAACCATCTAAATATTTTGCATAATTAATAAAATTATGTCAAGAAAGACAGAATCTATAAAAGGGAAAAAATCAGAACAGTTTGGCTTTGGGCTGTTTTCATGTACCAATGATGCTAAGCATGTAAGTGGCATACCATCCCCCACGCTAAGAATCTAGCTCTCTGCTGGCACGTAACCCCTTAGTATGTGGCTAGAGACTCCCAGTCAACTTCCACCTGCAGACAGTTCCATCTCGAGAGAGTTTTGAAGTTCTTTTTTTCTGTACAAGTAACTTTCAGCTGAATATCTGTCCCTTCCTACTAAAATAACTTTAAAAGTGTCATTGAATAATGGTGCAATTTAAGTGGCACTTAACTATGAATGCTGAAAATAACTGGAAAATAGAATTAATTAAGAAACTGAATAGGCAGAAAGACTAAATTAAATCACAGGATAGTAGACACAGTGGATAGGTGGACGGAGCTAAAGGACATTGCAGTTTTTAATCAAAAACAATCCTGAAGAGAAAGAATTAAATAAGAACTGTTGAAAAACTGTATGCTTGTCACGTTTTCAGATGCAGCACAATTCAGAAAGAGATATTTGCAATGGGATATTTAGCCATGTGTTGGCTTATTGATATAAATCATATTGATGGATCCAAGCCAATCCACAGTGTTGGAGTTAGGCGATACAGCTGAATTACGCTCAGAACATAAATTAAGGAGTGTAAATAACACCTTAAAACCTTGGAAATTTAGCAGGTACAAATATGATCCTTGTTGTGAAAGATGGAAATGACTAAGTAATGACTAATAAGGCTTCCAGAAAAAGTTTGTAGACAATTGAGTCCTGGTGCCTCTGCTTTGTATGTATATACATAGACTCACACAGATGGTCTTGTAACTCGTTAACTAAAAACAGCAGCTTAAAATAGAGTAGACCATTTCCAATTAAGTCTGATATCAGCAGCACCTTGTACCCAAACAAGGAAAACAAAACAAAAATTGACAAGAGTTTCCATAAAAATCAAAGTCACCATAACCTCACATGTTCTTGCAACTACTTCACTGCCTTCCCGGCTCTGGCTTATATACCATTGGCTTAAAAATCGCAAAGCATCTTTTTTCTCGAAAAATGCATTTATGCAATGCAATCATGGCTTTCCTACAATCCTTTGGCACTATCCAATATCAACTTGCTTTTAGAAATAAATAGAAGAAACAATAATGAATGAGACACTTGATAGAAAAGTCTCTCAGGATCCAATTTGTATGGTACTGGAGAAAATGCCCAGATCTGCAAACAAACAATGGGCAACATAGACAGTGCTCAGAATAATAGAGGAGATTTGAAAAAGGAATGGAGTCTATAAAAAGACTTTTGTATTTAGAATGCCAAAATCATAACACAAGGACCTCAGGAAATAATTGAAAAGAAGTCTCTATATTGAGGCTATAGCAAATTTTATTTGATAAGAGGAAATTTAGTACAGGGAAGATGTGTCTGCTGAATAGCAAAAATATCTCGCCAAGGATATCCATTATCTTTTTCCTCTCATGTGACCATTTTTAAAGGGCAGGAATAGGAATTCAACTGAAAAAAAGTATTTCAGTGATTCAGGTTTATTTTGATGTGCAATATTTTTTTCAGTAAAAATCCTTTAGGGGAATAAAGATTTTGCTGTCATTTCATGGACAAATAAGTGGATCATATTACAAATTTACAAATAAGAAAGACAAACTAGAAAAAATGATTATAGCATTGTTTATGGGTACATAGAAATTACATCTTTTATATTTTGTAAAATAGATCTTAATAAATGGTTCGGAAAAGTATAGTACAAGGCATTATCTCCTGCTGCCCATTTCTGCCATCATGCAAGGATTCAAAAATTACACCTGGTAACCACTGTAGTTTGATGCCAGCTTTGAAGTTTAAGTACCAAATAAATTTTTATATTAATAGTAATGGTGTGAAACTGAGAAGTGTTTGGACTTATTTGTAAAACTTCATGATGTACTTATTGCTAGTTTTTATACTTAAACAAAAGCTCTATTAAAGCAACACAACTGTTTGTCTAATACACTCCTGAACTTAGTTATTCTTTGTCCTTCTGCCACTCTGATGGATTGCTGATACATGGACGTCTGTGCAAGGCAATTACATATAGAGAAGAATGACCCACACTGCAAACGTAAGCCAGAATGGAGCTTTGCTTGCTGTGAAATGTAAGCAGGGGTGCACCAGATGAACAACGTGATAATTCTAGTTCTAGTAGATCTTTTATGGGAAAGGACATGTGCAAGTATACCAGAAGGACTTACAAAATGGAACAATAACAGAGTACACATTCTTCTAAGCAGCAAACATTCTCTGAAATAGACAATATACTGGCCAATACAGCAATCTCAAGTAAATGCAAAAGGAGTGAAATTATACTATGCACATTATCAGATCATGGCACAATGAAACTAGAAATTATTGGCAAAATAAAACACAGAAATAATGCCAAAGCATGCAAACTAAACAATGCACTCTTAAATAATCAGTGGGTTACAGGAGACATCAAGGAAGAAACAAAAAAAAACAGTTTCTAGTCTTAATAAGGCCAGTGGAACATACCATAACTTATGGGACACAATGAAAGCAGTTCTAAGAGGGATGTTTATAGCTGTGAATGCCCACACTAGCTTTGCCCTTTCTAAGTATCTTCCTAAAAGAGTTAAAGACATTGTATTACAGTAATAGATGTATACTCATGTTTATAGCAGCACAATTCATAATAGGTGTATCTTGGAAGCAGCCTATATATCCATCAGCAGATGAATAGATAAAGAAAATGCAGTGTTTTTACAAAATGGAATACTACTCTGCCATGAAGAAATATAAACTTAAGTCATTTGTAGGAAAGTGGATGCACTTTGGGACCATAATGTTAAGTGAAATAAATCAGACACATAAATTTATATATCTCATGATTTCTCTTATATCAGAAGCTCAAACTATAACTAGAGAACAAATATAAGACTGGTAAAAGGAATCAGGGAGATAGATATTTCTCATATAGGAAAGAGGTTAAGAGAGGGAGTGAGAGGAAGGAAGAGAGGGAAAAAAGGTATGAAAAAAAGAATCAAGATGTATTATGTACAGGTACCATCTCCTCACAAAGAATGTGACTATTATGTACTGAAAACATATACTAATAAAAAATAACTAACTGAATTAATTAATTAAAAATGGTTCAGAAAGAAAAAAAAATTCTTCCCACTCGTTTGAAAAAAAGTGACTTCTCTTAAGGTAGAAACAGTCTGACATTTACCTGAATTAGGACCAAAAGAGTACTGTATTAAACTAATTTAAATGCCAAAATATGTTGTTTTTGATGATGTGAATTCACCCCAACTCACCTTTGCGAAGTCTTTCCTTTAGAAAGATCATAATAAATAACCTTTCACAGTCACTGTTTGCAGGGCTGTAAGCCAGCACCAGAATGTTAGAACGGGTGGACCTAAGCACCCAGCAGCATTTCTGTCGTAAACCTGTATCATCTGGAGTTTATAAGCTGACTATAAAACTCAGGCAGGAACTAGGCACTGAAATCCTTTTTAAAAAGTGATATATTTTTAGTCTGTATAGACTATGGAGGTGGTAGGAGCACAGGATATTCAGACCTAAATATAGCCCCACTTCGCACACATTTAAACGTACGAAAGTAAAGCAGAAATGTCCTATTTCTAAATTCACAGGACACAAAAAGAACACGCAGTTTTGGGCCACCATCCAAACCTCATCGTCTGACTTGATCCAAAATCTGTCTTCTGTCATGATTGGGCTGAGAGTATTGAAAGCATTAGAAAGTTCTCAGAAACAGATGACCAAATCAAAAAAAAAGTTGGGGATTTATGAACTACTCATCTTTGAATTGTTGCATGTGTTCTTAAGCATCCGTGTAAAATAGCTAAAGCTTTTTGCTTTACTTCTGACTTTTTTCTTCCCATAGTCCCGACTTTGATGAGAGTTAATTTTTAGAACACAATACAAAATAATTCTATATGTAATATTCAAATTTAACTCTAAGACAAAACAGCATACAGTATTATCCCCATTTTATGGAGGAAGTGGGTGAGGCTCAGTAAGCAATGTTCACTCCAGGTCGCAAGTGCAGAGTCCAAGCTCAAGCCAGGACTTCTGATCTCAAGTGTTGTCCATGCTGCTGACAACACCCTTATTATTTCAGCTCTCCCAATGCCCCAGTCATACTCAGTCTGCTGTTTGCCACCATTATGCCCTCTCTTCTGTGTTCTCTGTTTGCATCGCTCTAACCCTCCTCTTCCCCTCAGCAACTCGGCCACTGCCAGTCATATGCATATCTCCAGTTCAAGCCTTCTCGCGTGTGGACATTTGGCAGTGTCTGGAGACATTTTTGGTTGTCAAACTGTGATGGAGGAAGGGCGGGGTGCCCCTGGCAGCATCTAGTAGGTATGGCCGGAATCCAGAGCATCCTACAACGCACAGGGAAGCCGCCACACAGAGAATAGTCCAGCCCAGATGTCAACAGTGCTGAGGTTCGGAAATTCTGCCCCAGCTAGAATTCAAAATTATAGCTCGTGATCACCTAACTTTCTGCCTAATTAACTCTTGACCCCTAGCAATACCACTTTCAAATTTCTTCAGTTTTTAAGCAGTGCTATTGTACGCCAGATGCTATTTAGTCGTTTTCTAAGTTAGATCTAAACTCACAGAAAAACTGGAGATCAACAAAGGATTTGGGGGATGGGTTTTATCGATTGGTGCCCACTTTATAGTGTATGCTCAATAATTACCTGCCAAAGCATGAGTAGCATCGACATGTGCTTAAGTGGGTTGTAGAAATATTTATAGTCTGTGGCTGACCGCTTCATCTGCCAGCACTCTCTTGCATCCTCTACCTTCTTTTATCTTTTGGCTTTGGGGACAATTTTGCTTCCTCTGTCTTACCTTGTTCATGAACACACCTTCTTAGCTTCACTTTTGTCATCTTCAAATACACTAAAAAGTCCTCCTTCTGGAATAAGTCCTGCTACTAACCTTTTAAACTGTATTTGTTTCATCTCTAACTTTCTAGAATAAGTATCATTTCTAATTCCTTAATACACAAAGGGGTAACATTTTGCAATCCTAGAAGGTTTTCCAAATCTTTACAAATACTGCTCAACTAAAATTCAATACTAGTTTTATGAAGTGAAAACTGAGTAGAGGTCATTGTCTTTGGAAGAGTCCCTGACCCTGCTCAAATATTGGACATGGATTGTGATCTTTTATATGAAATTCCTTACCCTGATTTCTTACAGATTGTGTATTTCTATCCTTTCCCCTTTATCCTTAAATATCTCTCTTATTTTCCTTAATGATAGCTCTTTCTCCTCTGTCTTCCTCGAGTGGCTGATTTCTAAGATGTTTTCTCAGGTACTTTTCACTCTCTGTATGCGTTTTTTCCCTTAGTCCTCTCGATGCATCTGATGTTGCTTTAGACTCAACATATGGTGTCTGTCCATATCATCTTCTGTGGTTTGTCTCCTCTTTCGCTATAGCCCCCAAAGCCCAGAAAGTTCTATCTAGGGCTAGAACTGACATCGGAAGCCTTCTTTTCCTCAGCTGACCCTATACAAAACCTAGCCCTGACATTCTGTCCAGTTATCGACCTAAAAGAGCCAAAGTTCCTCATTCCCATCTGAATGCAATCTGCAGAACTGTAGAGATCCCTTGATCCCACTGACTCTTCCTGTAGGATCACACTTCAAAATAATACCACCTGCTAAAGAAAACCGTTTTAAAAATTGTTTCATAGTAGTTATTGGTAAAACTTATGTAGTGTGTGCTTCTACTTACATATTAACTTATTCAATACAAAAATTCTGTGGGGGAAGTACTATTCTTATGCATAATTGTTACAATAAGGAAACAAAGGCAGAGAGAACAGAGAGAATTAAGCGATTCATCTAATGTTTCCACTTCCGAATTAGCAGAGCCAGGAGTTGAACAAATCAGTTAGGCACAAGAATCCATGGTTTTATCTGCTATATTCTACTGCTTTCTTTAGGCAAGACACATGAAATTGGCAGCCTAAGCATGAGTGTGCCATGCAATTTTAAAGATGAGTTTTGTGTGTTGAATAGTGGCTCCTAAAAAGATATATCCTCCTCCCAAACCTCCAAAATACATGCAGGTGACATTATTTGAAAAAAGTCTGTATGGATGCAGTTAGGTTAAGGGTCTCAAGTTGTACTCGCCCTAAATCCAGTGACAAGTATTCTAATCAGAGGAGGAAATGTCATAGACATGCAGAAAAGATGCTATTAGAATGGAGGCAGAGACAGACGTGATATATCAACCTGCCAAGAGAGATCACAGGTGGCTGGCAACCACAAAAATCTAGGAAAGAGCCATGAAACAGATCCATCTTCAGAAGGCCAGCCTTGCTGACACCTCCATTTGAGACATCTGGTCTTCTGGGAGGTGAAAGAATACATTTCTATTGTTTTAAGCCACTAACTTCATGCTAACGAGTTAGTGAGAAGTTAGTGAGTTAGTGAGAAGTTAGTGAGAAGAATCACCATGAGTGGGAACTGGAAATAGAACAGAACTATGAAGAACATGGGGTTGGGGTCTTTTAATAAAATGCATCTCACCCATAAAATGCTGCCTTAGGACCTACTCATCTTGGTATGCAGATCCTGTCAAGATATTTTAGCAGTCAGTAATGTCTTGGGGAATGGATGAAAAATTAAAGAGGAAAACTTTTTTTATTACACTATAAATGTGAAAACGTTACTTCATTTAAAATTTACAAATATAAAAATGCTGGTTTAAACATTTTTATTCCATTTAAGTATCTAATTTATAAACATCACTTTAGTTGCACTTACTTTATTTAAAAAATAGGCTATTGTGATAGTAATACAAATTATAGGATAATCTATATAGCCTTGTTATTAATTTCATATATAAATAATTTGATTTATTTTGGGATAGAGAAGAGTAAAGAATTTGTTTCAAATTCTCAATCATTTAGAAATAATACTTGGCTTCTTGGATCTATGTTTATAAATGTGATAAAGATGGCGATTATTTTTTCAAATCACAACATCATTGAAAGGCAAGGTTGATCTGCAAGCAATTCTGCTTGGTATATTTTGCTTCTTAACATGTCCAGCTTTACTTGAGTATCCTAATGACACTCTACAAAAATATGTTTTGCAAGGATAAATTTTGGAAAGAATTAATCACATAAATTGATTAACAAAAATGAACAAACATGGTAACTGAAATATTGGTCATTAGAGAAGATCTTGGCTTAAAAGACATTGAAAATAGCAGACAATTTTATGTTTTAGGTAAGATCTCTAGAAATATATATATACATATATGAATTATTAGATTGACTGAAAGGATCAGAGGCTAGGTGGTCAGTCCGCATAATGGAGAACAGATAGAAGAAGTAGCTGTGATTTCCAAGAAGCTTGGAAGCATTAGAATAAGAGAGATCAAGTCTGTAGCCAGTCTTGAGACTAAAGACCTAGAAGCTCCCCAGAGAGTAACTGCTGTGAGTCCACATTGAAAGGCTAAAAAACTAGAGTCTGTTTTCCACCGGCAATGACACAGCAAAAGATGCATCTGTTCAGACAGAATCCGGCTGACTTGCTCCTTCTTCACCTTTTTAATTCCATCTGGGCTGCAAGCCTATGGGGCGCTGTCGCCCACAAACAGGACAGGTCTTTCCCGCTCGGTTCACTGGCCTATCTGCCTCTCATCTCTAGACACACCCACAGACTCACCTAGAACTGTGCTTTACTAATTGCTTAAAGCAACTGATGTTGAAAATCAAGTTTAACTGTCATAAGCATTTGTCATGTATCACTCAGAAATGTATTTAAGATCGTATTTTACATATGTATTCCCATGTACACACATATAGCTAGACTTTGTCCCAGCATATCCATTAATTATTATTTTAATTTGGAGATAATGTATCATATGTTTGTATTTTGTGACATTTATATTATTTTGCAAAAATAATGATCAGTACATATAGGACTTAGCTAAAAGCAAAAAGTAATGGAAACATTTCTGAGGATAAAATGCCCTTAAGAATCAGAGCAATGCCACATTTCCAAATAAAAAAGAAAGTTTCATACATTTATTTATTAGGTTAATTAAATTCTTTGCTCTAATGGAGATCTGGAGTAATTTCAGGATACAATCTTTGTAGTGAGAGGAACCATGAAAAATGCCTAGAACACAAGATGTACAGTCTGCAAAACCTGGATTTCCACGCTTGTAAAATGCTGCTGGAGGTGCTTATTGTATTTCAGAATTCTGTGAACAAATCAGTACAAAACGCTTTCGGTACAGGCTGTGTTCTTCCTCCTATTCATTACCCTAATCATAGTAGAAGATTTAGGCTGAAGTTGCATTGCCTAATTTCACTTGTTTCCCACAAGCAAAATTACAGCTCTTCACTGGATAAAAGTGTGTTTATTTCCTCCTTATTCTAAATATCTTTTAACCTTGGGTAAACACCAATCTTGGCATGTGGAGAATATCTCTAAGAGATCTTGAAGCTGCTTTACTAAGTAATTACCCTGCATGGGTTGGACTGTGTACTGAAACAAACAATATATTTATAACATTCTGTTTACAGGGAGGGAGATACAAAGCACAAGAAGTAAAGGACAAGATTTTATTAAAGAACATTTATTCAGACTGTGTATCATGTATTTTAGTTTGAAGTAAAATGTTAATTGGGTTGGGAGCATTAGTGGTAGTGATAAATAAGATCAGTTCTGGGTGACCATTATAAATTTGCATTGATTCATTAAGCTTGGTCTCTTGAGTACCCACATGGATGCTTTTAGCTTTTAAATTAAATTATATCAAATATTGTCTAAATTGAGGTTTGATAAAAAAAACATTTTTAGTCCATACCTACACAAGTATAATAAATGTCTATGTAATTAACACAGATGTGGGTGGTTAGTTACACTATTATATAAAAAGTCTTTAAATTATACCCATCAGAGCGGACACATTCCCACCTGACTTCTATAGCTCTGGAAATCTAAAGCAGAAATGCCTATCACCCTCAGTCCTTTCTAAGATGAGTTTTCTTATCTGTAAAATGGAAATGATGATAACACGGTTATGCTCCGTCGTGTCTGTTTTTAGAACAATAAATGGCCAATAAACTTTATTATTATATAATTGTACCTAATTTTATTTGTTCCCACAAGCAAGGATATTTTTGTTTCTCACTAATCAACATACTGTACTATGCTCTCTAAAAATGTAGGCTGGACAAGATATAATAATTAACCTTATATATGCTTCCTGTTGCCGCTGTAACAAATTTAACTGTTTTAAACAATATTAATTGTCTTGGAGGTCTATAGGTCAAAAGTCTGTTCCTTATCTCCTAGTCCTAAAGTCAAGGTCTACATGACTAGGTTCTTATCTGGAATTTCTAGTGGAGAATCCATTTTCTTACTCTTTGAGATTATTAGCAGATTTCACTTCCTGTCATAGGACTCAGTTTCCTGTTTTTGTGCTGGCCATACACTAAAGGTCACTCTCGTCTTCCAGAGGTCACCACATTTCTTGCCTCCTGCGCCATGCTCCATCATCAGACTCGGAGTAGTGGGTTGAAACTCTCTCACATCAACCCTGTCTGACCCATCAGTAAGATTCTCAGTTTTTAAAAATTACTGTAATTATGTTGGACTCACTGTGATCATCTAGGACACTCTCCGTGTCCAAAGGTCCATACCACAGCCATATCTTCAAGTCCCTTGGATAGCTTATTTTCAGGTTCCAGGCACTGGGAAATGGGCAACTTTGGAAGAGTAATAATTCTGCCTACCCAAACTTCAACTAAGATTTTTTATATGGGAAAGTAAATAAAACAAGTATACAACAGCCACATAAAACAGAAGGTGCATTTTGCTACAAGCAATTCCAAATTCAATGCTGAATACTTAATTAGAAGAAAATAATATAAACTTCTCTTCTCGTGAATAAAAAGCTTTTAGAAAAGGAATTTCTTTCTCCTTTATAATGGACTGTTTTCCTTTGCCCTGATCTCCTTTTACTCATCTATTCTTGTTTTCGCAGCAGTTTACAGGACAGCAAAACTGAAATGGAAATGCCATTTTATAGAAGACAAATAATTTCCATATTTGAGAAATACATCTAGTCTGATGGTCTTGGCACTCTGGCTACTTGTGTGGATAATAAACTGTGAGTGTTTTTAAAAATGCTCTATTTTGGAATGTCTGTAGAAGTTCTCCTGTAGCTTCTTTATTTACTCTTAAAAGATTGCGATCGGAGATCAGTTATATGACTTTCGTTCTGTCTCTGTGGCTGAATTCTTGAAGATAGTCCCGATGTTAGCAGACCACATTGCGACTCTCCTATAGTGTTTTTTTCTTTTCATATTTCTGTCATCATTATGTGTTTCTATTTATAGCACACTAACTCTATTCCTTAATTCAATCATTTCAGAATTCTGGGTTATAATTAATCTTTATCAAGATGTATGGAGTGTTTCTTTAAATATAAAAATATTTTCTTCTCCTGCTCGAGTATTCTACTTTTAGATATTTGCAATTTAAGTGAGGTATATCTTTCCATGTTTTCTTTTCTGATGGGGTTTCACGATCAAGCATTTAAAATTGTGACTTAGGCTAAACTGGTTCATACCTCATTGATTTCATATGCGGAAAACAATTTTAATAGCTTGCGATGTGCTAACCTTATAACCTAAAGATGTGAAGCACTTTTTTTTTTACCATTATACAAAATAATCCCAATGCTTCCAAGGCAAAATGGTATATTATTGAGGATTTAATTAAGAAGAAAATAAAAGACTAAGTTCTACAGACATAACACATTAAACAGTGCCTCGTTTGAATTCATGAGCTTGCAAATAAAACAGCCTGGATTTGAACCCCAGCTCTCCCACTTACTACCATTTGATTTTAGATAAGTAACAAACAGTGGCAAAGTGAAAGTTTTTTGAAGGATGAAAGAAAACAAAAATATCCACCCCGGATAGTAGTTGTGAAGAGATATTATATAAAAAATATTTGTCTACACTAATTGCTAAATTAAACTGAGAGTTTAATTTTTGCTCAGACAGAGATGTGGTAGAACTAGGCCTACTCTGCTGTCAACTGAGCGGTGGAGAAGAGGCCGATTGTGTTGCCTTTTGCTTGGATTAGAGGCAAAGCTGGCCACTGGCGCCTGGTTATCACTTCTGTTAACATGGAGCACTGAATCAGCAAGTTCATTGTTCCCAGAATCATGTTGGGAACCTGAATGCATTATCAGTTTTAATCATTAGCCTGTTTACAAATACTGTAACATATTTGACAAAAGATGAAAAGCTCCTGTTTAATAAGGGAAAAAATAACTTCTCCTACTACATACTGCTATTTGGAGGTAACCCCAAACTCCAAACCCCAAGAACCCGTACATTTATATTTCAAACTATAGTGTTTTCCAGAAAGCAACCTCTTCTCCAGACATTACTATTCGATGGGATAAAACTCTTTTGTGATTTCTTTTTTCAAGTTAACATCATAAAATATGCATATGTCATAGATATAATCAAGTTAATGCAGCATATTTTTAATTTTATCTATTACAATGCAACAATCCCCCAAACTGGAGGCTTAACCAGCTGTCTCGCCAGACCGCGGCTGGGGCTCAGCCGGGTTCTTCACCTGCTGCTCCACTTCGGTTTCCACACAGGTGAAGTCAGATGATGGCCGGATCGCCATGCTGCTTCTGTGCGACTCGCCGGTGCTCCTCCGCGTGGCTTTGGGTTTTTATTTTCAGTAGGCATTATCTTCAGAACTGTCTTAGACTTACAGAGAAGCTGAGAACACAGAAAGTTTACACATATTCCGTACCCACTTCTCCTTATTATCAACACCTTATCTTAGTGTTGTACATCTGTTACAAATGAACCTAATGGCTTCGGGATTATTCGCTGAAGTTCATAGTTTTTTCCAGATTTCTTTAGTTTTTGCTGAATGTCCTTTTGTTTTCTAGGATCTCATCCCGGAGGCCGTGTTATATTTAGCGCTCATGTGTCTTTAAGCTGCTCTTAGTGCTAACAGCTGTGGCCTGGCTCTGTAAATGTTGTCGTATCCTCTAAGATTTCTCCATATAATCTTCCCGACCCCTCTGTCTAGGTGTTGACACATGTCACATGCAAAAGCACGAAGACAGAGGAAGTAGAAGCTGTCTCGCTGCAGCCTTTCGTCTTGGCCAAAGTATTCACAGGCCCAGCCTAGACTCCACTTCTTGCTGAGCAGAGAGACGTGTATGTGCAGGGAGCATAAGCAGATTTGTTAAGGATAATCTTTAAAGTTGAAGAATGTGCCAGGAAAATATAGTCAATAGTTAACTTGATTTTAAGCAGGTAATGATAAAATTATTTTGAACAGAAAGAACAAAAGGATATATTGATATCAAACTCAATTCATATTTCAGCTATACATCTCCAAACCAACTGTTGCCATGGAGCATCACCTATTCTGACCGTAAATATATATTTATCACTAAAGTAAATCACTCATAAAAATGCTTAATGTGCCATGTAATAAATGCGGTAGTTTTTCCTTTGGTAAATGTAACCGATATGTAGATTTTAAATAAAATTATTCTGTACTCTTTACCATAGAATTAGAAACTGTTATCTCTCCTTAGAAGTCTAGGTTGTCTCCAAGCATAGAAATGGAAATACTGATACTATGACAACAGAGTCTAGATTTTCTGCTTTACAGACATCGGATTTATTTTTAAATGGTGTGAATCAAATCTGTGCTGAGAGGCCAACTTCAAAATATAAAAGAAAAATTGGCAATGAGAAGATTTTGCTGGTTTGGCTGAAGTGACGTGCTCTATAGCATTTCATTCTAGTGGAGTGTCTGACTGTGAAAATCTTTCCAGTTGTAATTCTCTTTGGCTTGCCAAAAGGGGATTATAAACTAAAGTCAATGTTTCAGTAAATGTCACCTGTCTTTTGAAAGAAAATAATAAATCAAAATGCCTTTGTTCATCATGTTTAAAATAGAAAAATATATTGATACACTCTGGGGTCTTCTCCCATTCCTTCATGAAGCAGGTAAGTAAATAAAGCAAAATTTCATTGTAACTTTTGAGTTTAGTCCTTGCTCATCTCTAAAGAGAAAGACAAATCTCGTTTTCATATATATATTATATATATACACATAAAAATGTAAGAACAAAGAGTGAGAGAGTGAGAGAAGCTAAATGAACAGTATACCAAGCCCTGGAAGTAGAAGAAAGGTATATTTAAGTTATATTGTGTTCCCGTCATGGATACCATGGTATAAATTGAAAGATGTAAAAGAAATAAAAACAAAACATGAAAAACTATTCCTTAAAATTTTCAATTGTTTGATCTTATTAAAAAGAATCTACCAACAGAGCGAAGAGACAACCCACAGAGTGGGAAAAATTTTAGCCAGCCATTCCTCTGACAAAAGACTAACATCTCAAACATATAAAGAACTCAAAAAAATCAGACCCCCCAAATTTAAAGACCCAATCCGAAAGTGGGCAATGGAAATGAATAGACACTTCTCAGAAGAAGAAATAGAAACAGCAGATAGACGCTTGAAAAAATGTTCAACATCACTGGTCATTCAAGAGATGCAAATTAAAACAACCCTGAGATTCTACCTCACTGCAGAAAGAATGGCTATTATCAACAAATCGGCCAATAACAAATGCTGGAGGGGCTGTGGAGAAAAAGGAACCCTTCTCTACTGTTGGTGGGAATGTAGACAGGTGCAACCGCTATGGAAATCAGTGTGGAGATTCCTCAGGGAACCAGGACTAGAGATTCCATTTGACCCAGCTATTCCCCTTCTTGGTATCTTCCCAAAAGAATTAAAAGCATCATACCACAGTGATATATGCACACCCATGTTTATACCAGCACAGTTTGTAATAGCTAAATCTTGGAAATAGCCCAAATTCACATCAACAGCAGAATGGATAAAGAAAATGTGGTTTTTTTATACAGTGGAGTACTACTGTGCCATAAAGAATGATAAGCTTGCGATATTTCTAGGTAAATGGATGCATCTTGAGATCATACTCTTAAGCGAAATAAATCAGACACACACATTTAAATACCACATTGTTTCTCTGGTGTGAGAAACTGAAAGTGTAAATAAAGACTAAAATGTATTATATTGGGAAAGGGAAGAAAGCATCCAAATGGGAAAGGGAACAAGGGAGGGGGAGGGGGGAGGAACGGAGGGACAAGAGAAATAAGAAATGGAAGGAAAAAATGGAAACAAAGGTTTTGTAAATAAGGAGGTAGGACAGGGTGAGGGGAGGGGAGGGGAATGGGAAAAAAAGAAGCACCAAGATATATCATGTACAAGTACAAATCCCCTATGATGAATTTTATCACTATGTACATCTAAAATGTACCAATAAAATAAAATAAATTAAAAAAAATTTCAAGTGTTTGTATATTATGCTTTAAGCAAACAAAGACAAATTTATAAAACAAGCATGACAGCTTGAAATTAACAGTATTCTTTGGTTTTGACAATGTTTTCCAGTGAGTTTAGCAATAAGCAGTAACTATAATGAATACTTATTTCAGAGAAAGAAAGATTTCTAGTGCACATGTAGACAACATGCCAATGTTGCTACCATTTGTGCTTTAAAAAGTTCGATAATGCTACTTTGTATGTATTAACCTGAAAAATGTGGAAGAGTATTTTAGTAGTTAATACCACCACTATGAACTCCATTTACTGTTGCTTTAATCACTTGCTGAAGGTAATAGTTAGAATACTAATGTGATGGCAATTTGAGAAAATCTCCTGCTTGATAGATGGGAGATAGTGCATTATGACTTTGCTCTTTAATGTTGCAATGATGTGACTTAAGAAGTCGATTAAGCCCCTAAGTCAAAGAATATGTAGAATTTAACTGAGTGTTCTTTTATTACTTGTACATTGTGTGGTATGATTTGTAGAGTACGAACAACTTTTTAAATGTGATTTTAAAAACAAGAAACATTTCATTTTAGTTGATTTTTATTTACTGATTTAACTGTATAAAATAAAGTAAGTTAAATACAGCATGGAACCCTTGATTTGAATAATGCACAAAGAGAATATTAAACATTCTGTTTTAATCAAGCCATGTTCAATATGATGACTCTTGAACACCACCAACATTAGAGCGTGGCAATCCGAGACAGCCTTATGGTCTTGCTCTGCCCTTTGTGGGCTGTGGAACAGTAGATTCCCCTCTTTATAATTACACAGTTATCGTATCGAGATAAACCACTAAGCAGGTATTGAGCTGGGAGGACATCGTCACTACTTAAATTCTATTTGTGAATCAAAGAAAATTAGTAGATAGATAGTAGATACATAAATGGTTTCACATAACTACATCTTTGTTTCTTTTTTTGACTAGGCTTTCCAGATACATAGAGAAAAAATTTAAATTATCCAACACTATTATTACGGCATTTTTGGTGTTCATGTGTTTACATTTTGTATTAACTATTGCTTCTGTGTCCATTTCTCACCTGCCATCCACCTGAATTTCCACCAAGAGCCAAAGCACTTTCTGTAGGACTATTAGCAGGTCATCGTTTCTGGGCCAGGTACGTGCTGCAGGGTTGTTCCAAATGTTTCCATATAATCTACTTACAAACAACATCCCGTAAGTGCTCAGTAAATGTTGACTGACTGCTTCCTACCTACTTGAAATAGGGCAAGAATTGAAGATATGCTTGGTACATTTTCCAGCTTCAATATTGTGACTTCTCAGAGCTAAATTAGTTGGAAACCATGTAGGATGTTTCAGTTATGCTATCAGAAAAGTCTGAGGATAGTAAATATATTTACCTATAGGGAAAAATCTAAGAGAAACAGCCCTGCTGTGCAAAGTCAAATCATAGGAGGCTGCTAGCAGAATATGTTGATCTAATTTTAAGGCAATAATTCTAGTCTTCAAAATGTGACTACAAATGGAAATTTCCAGGTAGACAGGTAGAATCATTTCTGATAATAGCAGAATTAAGCTGAAGAATTCACCATTCTTTGATGAAAATGTGTAAGTTAACTGTAAAATACACATGAATAGAAATATATAAAATATGAAGGGTTTGAAAAAGGACATTTTGAAGTCAGTGTGTTTATTTTTATATTCTCTTCGGCCAATATTTTGAAACCTCTTGAGCGTTATTCAAGTAATTTAAAAATTCTTTCTCAACAAATGCAAAATATCAGGTCTTAATGAATATTGAGACAAATAGCACATGATGTATTTAGATGCAGCTTTAGACATGACAAAATATGGAAGAATTCTAGCTGTGTGTGATATAATTACTGTTGTTTTCCTTGTTTGAAAATACCTAAACTAAAGAGTACATAAATTTGTGAAAAACTGCTTTACAGTTGAAAGACTGCATTAAGTCATGAATCCTGCATGGCAGTGCACCTTAGAGGAATAAACATAAATTGCATTTTGATCCAATGAAATTGCTAAATGTATGCAGATATAGTAAGTACCTATTTGGTGACAAATTGTTAATCTTTATTCACGAAAGTGATTAACATTTCTGTCATGTCTGAACAGTGTATTATTGACATTCAGAGCCACTTTCTTCCACTTTCCACCCTCCCTTTCCCCCATTCTCTTTGTGCAGGTGAACTCAGTTTCCATGCACATCCAGGAGCACATCAAGGAATACTAACTCTCGGCCCGACTAGTGTTCTGACAATACACTTCATTTTTTTTCATACTGTTTGCCAAACACGTTTGCTTCAGCATCTGAAATTCCTAAATATTGACTAACATTCTCAAAAAATGTTTGCAGTCACACATTAGCATTAGCTTTTCATGAAATTATTAACTGTCACTGTGAGTCGACAGTTTCCATCAGCTTTGCCCCTCACTCCTATAACTAAACTTCTTTATCGCCAGCACGCAGCCTCGCTCCCCATCAAGTGTGGTCATACTGGGCATTTGTTAGAAATGGACAACTGCTCGATCAGAGCCTGCATTTTAACAAGACCTCTAGGTGACTCGTATGTAAATGAAAAATTGAGAAGCAATCACCCACGTGTACCCACCATCTTCAAAAGTCAAGCATTGCTTTCCATCCCCTTAGCTCCCCGGCCAGTGCTTGTCTGGCCTTCTCGGAGGGGCTGATGTTCTGCTTCTTGATTCCTTTCCAGCGCACCCCCAGGCAGGCCGAAGGGCCCAGCTGCAGATCCTGGAACCAGATACCACAGAGATACTTTCCTCAGCCTCAGGTACCTACCTGAAGGGTACCTTATTCACAACACGAAAGACGAGTAAGTACTTTAAACATCTAAAAAATGAAAATAGATACTATCTCTTTTCTCATTTTGATCACCATTTCTTATGTAACTAAAATGTTGGAAATTCCCTGTTAAACATGTTTAATATGAAACATTTTTGTCAACATTACAGAAATTTAGCAATTGTCTTCATGCTTTTCTTGTGAGAAAGAAACATCATTAGTTTTATCCTGGTTTACAGATTTAATTTGTACTCTAAATGGATTTTGACGGTATTGTAAATTAGCTTTTCCAAACTGGAATTACTGTCCTGACCTAATGTCTGCGGGAATTATATAACACTCCAGAAAAAGAATCATTGGCAGTTTGGGAAGTTTTGACAAACGATTAAGTGGAGAATGATTGAGTACAGTGCTCTGTTCCTGGACAGACTCATTGTTGACTCTGGTAAAGAAAAACATTCTTGCTGAAACAAAAATGCTGCCTCTTATGTAAACCTATCTCACTCGAGCTTATGCACAACACCTAGCAATATCCAGAATGATTACTTGATTATATAATCAGTGTTAAATGGATTTAAAATGTGGAAAATTTCACTAACTTTCTTGACTTTAACTAAAAATAATTTGAATATGGTGAAGGTTTTCATATGTGTATATTACTATGCAGTGTGGTTCTGACTCTGATTACATTAAATATTCCATCTGGTTAAAGCCATGTTTCCTTATTTCTTCTCTAACTAGATACATTTTTTTGAAATGTCCCCTCAATTCCTCTCTTAGGAGCCTTTAAAATTCTCTGAAACTAACAGAGGTGAATGTCCAGGGGAGATAATTGTGATGGGTCCTGAAATAACCTAAATGTCTATCAGTAAGGAAGCAATAAATTAAAAAAAAAAGCTATATAATCATATAATGAAATATTTTGGAACTGAAAAATATGAAGTAAAATATATTTACTGGTGCAAAAATATGTCCAGATATATTATCAACTTTTAAAACCAAAAAGAAAGTTTCAAGACTGAATGTATAATAATTTCATTATATTAAATTCTATATACTCATAAAGTAAGTGGATTTATAACTACACCTACAGAGTAAGAGATAAATAGGTATATGGGTGGACAGATGGAAATAGAGATGGAAATATCTGTGGGAATTTTTGAAAAGGAAATAGACATTAATAACTAATGTCATTTTTCAGGAGTGCAAATGAGATACAGGAAATAAGGCTTTAGTATTTTTCTGAATGCCTTTATATAGTATTTACATTTTCATTAAGGTATGTTATATTTAAATCTTTAAAATGTCTTTTCTCATTTACTTTGCATCCAAATATTTGGCCTATCTCATTTCCTAGACGTTTCTATTTTTTCTCCACCTAACTATATTACCTATGTCTACTTATTGCCCCCTGTCTGAAATAGCCGCTTACTTCAAATCTACCTTTATTTACATTTTTCATACTTTAAAGTTTACCCCTTCCAGATCAATGAAGTAAATTTGGCCAATCATTTCCATCGCCTGAGCATGGCTGAAAGAATTTTGTCTCTTAAAACTGAGACCAGTTAACTGTATTTTCAATTTAAATATTTAAATTAAATGTTTCTAAAGGTGAGATACATAATGTTAAATACAGTTGTTTTTCTCTAACAAGCAGAATGAGTGGGTACTACATTTTCCTGGTTGTTTCAGAACTGTCATTCAACTTCTAAAATCTTACACTTTCAATTAATTGGTCTTTATTAATTTGTGGAGGACTGGAAGAATCTTTGCAACTTGCACCCTCCTTCTTTTTAGAAACTTCCTATAGAGTAACTGTCTCGTTCCTAGTACACGGAGTCTGCTTCACCATCCCTCCTCCCCCACCATGTTTACAGCTTTCGTAAGGTTGCCTGTTTCAATGTTATCTGCCTAATACTCTGATTGCTTGACTTCCATTCCATTAGTTTATCATCTAGTACTGTTTCACATAGAGATGGGCAGTTCATAAATGCTGCCAACCATGCAAAAGTAATCAGGACACTTAAACGAGCAGCTGAACTCCATTTACTCAACAAGCGCCTGTTACATATTTACTGTGTACATTGTGTTATGCATTAATAGGAGCCTGTAAAATGAGTCCATTTACTCATTATTACAATGAGGCCATTGAACTGGATGATCTCTATGCTGAATTACAGATTTTCTACTCTGATTCTAAATGTAAATTTCTAAATGAGATGAAATCTCTTCTCTTGATTTAACTTTATGTATGAGGAAATCCAATATTTTATGTAAAAAATAAGAAAATATGAGCAAATATTTAACAAAGTGGAGAAGCTAGTGGAATCTGAAATAATTGGTCAGAGAATAATGGTTTTTGGACAAGGTAAATCTTCAGATTGTTTTAAATGAAGTGGTGAGTAGAATAACAGTAAATTCGATGAATTCCAAATGGAGATTTGATAATTATAATGAGAATGTAAACAGATTTGCATTTAAAATTAGTAACAGTATATGCAACAAAAGTATTAGTGTAGAGTTGTGATTTCATGGACACTGAGAAGGGCGATCATCTATCTCACACATACAGAAAGTTTGGGCTATCAGAAGAGAAGGAACCACTGAAGAGCAAAGGGGAGAAAAGAGGAAGGAAAGAGTAGCGGCCACAAGAAGGCTCAGGAAGGGCCAGGCGAAGGCTGAAGCACCTAAACCGCGTACTTCCATGGTGTGATCCTGAGAGCTAGAGAAATAAACACAGAGTTTCCCACCTGCCGATTGAACTCTACAGCTGAGATTTATAAAAAATAACTTGAATTAAATTTACCTGAAATTCTTTGTCCTGTATGGATTGGCTCAGCAAGGATCTAGACATGGAAGCGAGAAATGGTAGCCAAGGACATAACTGGAGAGGATGACTAATAAAAATTCTTTCCTAGTCAGAAAGGCGAGAGAGGAAAGCACTCCACCTGACTCCCCTACCAGGCGTATCCCCACATGGGGATACATGGGGCATGAGGCTTGCTGTGGCAACAGGAAAATCCAGTGGAATCGAACTGATTGTTTTAAATTCCGTAACATATTTTTAAAAAGCACTAAATGTGTTACACCATTTTAAGACTTCTTCTCCAGTCGCTGTTCATAAGACATTAGAGTTCACATGAACAAACTGAAATATGCTGGACTCAGCATAATCCTATTCTATATTATCACATACCGCAAACTAAAAACTTGAGTGAGCTGAACTCTCTTCTTTATATTGGATTAATTAGACATTGCTATTTTCCAAGGCAACTTGGAACTGAACCTGACCTGCAAAGTTATGAATTTTCAACTGAATGAAGTTGTGTGTGTGTGTGTGTGTGTGTGTGTGTGTGTGTGTGTGTGTGTAAAACTTGCCAGAGATTTCCCCTCCAGCTTTATTTGTTCTTATGCTTGTCTGGATAAAAGACCTTTGGAAGTACAGTGTATCTCTAGTCAGGTTACTCTATGTAATTAATAAACTATGAATGTGATACAAGTGATATCACCAACTTCCTAAAGATCATGTTTTAGAACAACTAAAGTTCGTGGAAAACTATGAACAGGACTATAGCATGACTAGAGTTACAGAACCTCAAAATCCTTATGATATTAGACAATTATGAATTCTGGGGTTTTTTAGCATACCACAAGAGAGTTGGAAAGAACCATACAGATTTGAAACCTTGTATGAATATTGCAGATGTGGACACAGTCGAATTATTCTGTGACTGAAAATACCTCCCCTTAATATTGATCTTAAAACTATATTTGATATATCTGTCCTGCCAGATTAGTAAGAGTTATGGCAAAAAATATATACCAGCAAACCAGAATGTTTCTTCTAAATAGCCACAGTGAGTATAGTATTTCCATGTCCACTAAGCCGGCAGACATGTGACATTGTTCTGAGCCAAGTTAGGACTGCTTATTTATTTTTTTCCCTCTGTATTTCTCATGGAAACTCATATAGAAATCATGATTTGAAAGTGTTTCTTTCAGCTGTGTAATTTAATCAACCTGAACTCATAAGCCTCCAAGACCTTAAGAACATGTAATTGATGTAATGCCCTGCTAGTCAAGCTTTTAAGTTGGAGAACTACTTGATGTAGTCCATTTGTAGCTGTTCTTTGTCCCTTAATTGTATCTGACTTGGATGAAGTTGATTTGGCAGGTATAAAACTATTCCAAGGACAGAGTGCTGTGGTGTTTTTGTTGTTATTGAATAAAACCTGAGAATACCCTTCCTAGGATCTAACAGATATATATGTGTGTGTGTGTGTGTATGTGTGTGTGTGTGTGTGTGTAAAATGTAATCAAGGGTCATTATTTGTAAATGAGCATGTTTGTGTCTTTATTTAAAGTCCGTCCTGTGGTGAACAATCTTGAATTGTCTAAATCAAATACTATTGTATCTTATGAATGTATTCTTCTTCATATTTTAAAAGTTAGGTCTAAATGCCTTCTTTTTGATCTGTATAGTTTTACAAATACTTTTAAACATACTCACTTTCCTACCTATGCACCATCATGATTTTGTAACTTTTTTTTTCCTGTGGTACTGAGGATTGAATTCAAATCCTTTGCACCGAGCTACATCCTTTGTTTTACTTTATTTTTAATTTTGAGATAAGGCTCACTAAATTACCAAGCTCTCACTAAGTTACTAAGCTTCCTAGGTTGGTCTGGAATTTGTAATCTTCCTGCTTCAGCTTCCCAGAATGCTAGGATTACAGGCATATGCAACTGTGCCTGATTTTATAATTTTATGGCAATCTTTTCATTCATTCTTTCAATTAACCACCAAGATGTATTGTGGAGTGTCACTCTGTGATAGACCCTGGTCTAGACTGTGAGGCTTAATCAACTTTACAAAGCAGACATTTCACTTATGCAACTAACATTGTAACATAATGTAGATGAATAAAACATATATATTTTACACAAAATTTGTATACATATGTGTGTGTGTGATAAATACTACGGAGATAATGTAAGTAGGAAAGAGGAGAGAAAACAGGAAGTCAGCTGGCCAGTCACAGACCTCAGTGATAGAGCAGCATTAGGGTCAGAAGAAATGAAGGTATACAGGGAGCAGACATTTGGAAAAATTAGGTTCCAAGTGAGGGACCACAAATGCAGAAAACTTGAGGCAGGATCTTGTGAGACTGGAAGACATGAGGAAGTCTAAGCCTAAGAGCAATGAGACAGTTCCACAAACTTTGGTGGAATCACTCCAAATGTTCTGTTCTATTAATAGACTCTTCAGAGACAAGGATGGAAATAGCCTACTTTGGACACTAATGAATCATAAAGTGCATAATTTTTATAAATATAAAAAGAAAGTAAGACTAAGAGATTAAAAACTAGAAAAAAGTTTGATACAGAAATATTCACAATTTTAGAGCAGTAAACGTACACTATGAGTTTGATGTATGCAAAATAAAAATAGATCCTCAAAGTGTGACCTCAACTTCAGGAACTGATCTAGCCTCCTATGAAAAATTAACAATTAAATAGGTAGCTGGTAATAAAATGTTAAAATTGGTATCAGTTTTGGTGAATTTCTAATGTATTACCTTTCTAATTGTTACTTTTTTCAAAAACCAGTCCACAAAAGGACTTAATTAAAGTAAAGGGACATAGCCTTCCTTTACAATTTTTAGTGTTTCTATATAAATTGCAACGACCACAGAAAAGCAAAGCTGGCAAAATATTGAACACCAGAAGTGTCTAACCCCAACCCCTCCCCGTGCAAGTTAGTCCATAGTAGCCACTTATGAAAGTGTCTTTTTGTTTGCTCAAAGACCAGGTCTCACGATACACAGGGAGGTAAAAGTGGGATGGGTGAGGTGTTCCATGAGAAAAGCAATGTCTGGTATTAAGGAAGGACCTAGTGCACATCTCTCCCCTTTTATCCAAGAAATACATTTATATTTATATTTATTTGTATATCAATATATAAGATATTACATAAATAAAATATAGAGTAAGTCCCCGACTTATGAATGAGTTTTGTTCTGGAAGAACATTCAGAAACTGGATTCATTTGTAAGTCCGACAAAGTGAGTCTTATACACTTTTGACATTAATGTACAATGTAAAGCATAAAAAAAAACCTAAACACACACACAAATACTGTAAATAAACTGTATTTACTTTTACTGTTACCTTCAAATGGTGTACAGTCCAGGCCAACAGCTCGCATATAGGGAACCGACCGGAAGAGCATTACTGACCAGAGGAGGAAGGGTGGGTGGGAGGCAGATCATCAGCGAGAGGAGATGGAGGGCAGGATGGAGTCTGGCCCACACCTGACGCTGCTGGAGCTAAAGGATCAACAGCTACTTCCACAGTTTATTTGGATCTACAGATGTTCATAATGTGAGGTCCGTTTGTATCTGTTCAAGTTTAAACAACTCAAATGTTCATAAGTTGGGGAGTTACTGTAATATAATATATATATATATAAAACTAAAAAATATAAGTAGAGAAAAAACTGTATTAGCAATCAATTACACAAGCGCTGATAATCTTGTGAGCTGTAGTGTTACAGTATTGTTTGACCAGACTATCATATTTCATAGCACAAGCTTGAATGTAAAATATATTGGAATCTTGATTACATATATGGAAATGAGCAAAAATAAAATATTAAACAGAACTGTTCTGCAAATAACATTGACATTTTAATGTATTAGATTGTATTTTTGATCATGTAGGCAAAAACATTCTTGTTCCTTAATGTATTTTCTATAATATGATTATATTTTTGCCTGCATTACTCTAATCCATATCAATGCAAGTATACTGGATTTAATTGTGGACAAACAGATCATTTTCCCACTTCTTTTAAGCTATTATTTATTCTTTCAATAAGCACATCATGACTGAATAAAGGGCCAAATTGGGTCTGCCAAGCAAAGACATAATTTATCTATTTAGTAAGTCAGGTAGGAATTACTTCGACTCCTAATTGGTTGACTTTCTTTTTTCTTTTCTCTGGCCAAACAATCTGCTGTCCCATTTCCAAACTAAGCATACAGTTCTAGGTTGTTATCCTCAGTTTAAAACTTTCAAGGGCTACTTTGCCCGCAGGCTACTGTTAAATACATAGCCTAACCCCAGAGTTCCTATCGAGAAATTGAATCTCATCTCTTACGTCTCCTCTTACATCCCCTACTCTGACAAAGCTGTTTTAGTTCATGTGTTCTCTAAACTTGAGCACAATATTTCTATTCTCCTCAATTTCGGCATATTAAAATTCTGGACTCTATTCAAGCTCCAACGTATTTCCTAATCTTCACCTAAGAGCAATGTTTGAATTTCAGTAGTATTTCACTTGTATCTTCAAAAGAATAATAATTGCTTTCTATCTTTCTTGAAAGTTTTGTGTGTATGCCTTCCTCTTGCTACTAGAATGTAACATTTTGGAGAGCCAGATTAATACTGACTTCTCAAACTCTTTTAATAGTTGTTATAATTTATATGCATAGTAAAGACCATGTATAAGGTAGCAAGGGTTCATTTAAATACAAAGAGAGGTCACGATCAGACAAAAAGCTAATGGCACACACACACAAATACACACACATATAAAACTGAGACCACAATTTCAACATGAAAGGAGCTAAAGGATGATTTGTCCTTAGTTTACAAACTAGAATGTTAAGGCACAGACCATTGAGAGATTTGTTTACAACCCCATATTGCAGATTTAGAGATAGGATGAAATTCTGAATAGCTTCCCAAATGTAGCCACTCCTATTTCACTTTCTTAGCCCATTCCCACAATCATATCCTAAATCAAGTCATCAGCTCAAATGACCTTGGAACAGAGTCTTAAGATCACCATTCTGCAATCATCAGCCCTCCTTTCTCCTCCTCTCTTACCCAGCCAAATCAATGACCTGATTGTTTTTCTTTTATTTTGACCTGTACACAAGACTTTAATAGGGTGATGTGCAAAAGAATAAGTGCTTTGTAATTAGGTAGATCTGGATTTCATTCCCTGCCCTGACACTTTCTAACAGTGTAATTTGTGACATCTACATAGGCTCTCTGATCTTCGGTTTGCTTGCTTATTTGTAAATTTAAAGCATTGAAAGTATAGTAACAACTAATATTATGGAGAACTCGTAAGCATATACTGTCCTAAAGGCTTTATGCTTATTACTTTAAATTTCAAAACAACCCTATTTTGCAAGTACTGTTGTTATGTTGTATCCTTATATATGAAGTGCTATAATTATCCCTGCTTTACAGATGCAGAAACAAAGGCAGATAGAAGCTAATTAATATTTATAGTCATACAATTACTGAGGAGTAGGGGTAGAATTGACACTCAGCTCTGTGACTTCGGATCTCCTGGACAAAATGATATTGTGATTTATTTGCAAAGGGCAATAGTACTATTTGTTATTGTTACCATATGATGGATCCCATGGGACTTCTATCCAGGTTCTTGGTGTCCCAAAGAATTGGACAAGACTCATAGAAAAGGCAGCAAAATTTACATTTATTGATGGATTGGTGGAAAACAGGCAGGCTCTACAGGGTGAGCATGGACCAGGGAACAGGCACACAGAGGCTCTCAGTGTGAGGGGAAAGGGGTTTTGTATCCAAAATTCCTAGGTTGGATTCCCCCTCATGCAAATAAAGCACTGAGACATTTGTCTCATTGAAAACTCACTTGGTGTTGCACCAGATGTAAACTATCCTGGGAAAGAATCTCTTGGCTTGGTGTCAGATGTAAATGGACGATTGAAAATATCTGTGGTTTTTTGATTGGTTTCATGTACAGCGCTCAGGAGCCGTGGAGTCATTCTAGTCCTGTGTTCTGAGCATTTCTTCTGGGTTTTTGTGACCTTTGCCACATTCCACAAAGCTAAGTGTCCAGTTTTCTCTAGCCCTAATCTCCTGCCTCATTATGAAAGGCACCTCGCAGAGTTCTGGTTTAATGCTGTTATATATACCATCAGTTAATTGTGACCGGATTGTAAAATCTCTCTGAGTTATAGAACTTGAGTGAATGCTAGAACATTGGTCATATTCCCCCACTAACAATAAAAGTCCTTAGCAATTTTTCTTTTATTTTAATTTTGAATTTCTTAAATCCTGGCAACCATTTTGAGTTTTATCAAAATTAGTAGTTTCCATCCATTCTGCCAACCAACAACTTCACTAATGTATGAATGCCTTGGGTACTATCGGGAAGTTTCCATCACAGTATTCCTCTTTATGTCTTTCTTACTGCCCTGGAGCAGAGGAATGAATTTCCTACCAGAAACTACTAATGGATAGTTCAGTGGATTTTATAAAATATATTTTTGTGAACTACTTAGAATGAACTTATATATATGTGATGGGATATCTTGCCTTCTTCATAAACTTTAATGGTAAGTATTATAGTTTAAGTAAGCTACAATCTTTAATATTATAATAAAGGCTTTAATGGACTAACAAGTTACTTGTGAAAACACAAGAAAAATACTTTAGAAATTAACAAGGAGAGAACAGAATTACCAAACGTGTTCATTCACTTACATTTTGTTTCCATGGACATCAGCTTGACCTCTTTCAAAACAAAATCAAATGAGGACAATGACGCAACCAAACATTTTTGCTAGGTTAGATATGCCACAGTTTTACAATGTGATTCATGTAACAAACCAAATGCAACAGCGTTGATGCTGAATTGTTTGTACATTGAGAATGGGCTTTCAAACGTTTGAATTTTCCAGGAAGAGTACAAAGGATATAAGTTGATATATCCAGCCAGGCTACTTGTGCTTTTGTCTATAAATCTGTCTTTCATCTGTAAAGGAGGTGATTGGTATGTTAGGAGTCCAGCAGACCTTACGACCATAAAACTCCAGGAATCTGTGACCCAAAGTGGTAGACAGATAAGACAGGCCAATGAATCACCTAAATAACATCCAGAAATTGTGTATGTACCGAAATGTATCATAAGTGAAAGTGATCATCCTCTTTTTTTCCCCTGCCTCCCACTTTTCTTCAATGTAACTTCCAGATAGTAATCTTCACGTCTTCCTGTTGTTTGTATATATTCCAGATATTGATATAGGAGAAATATAACTCCCAATCTGCTAGATGTCAGACGTGCTGAGTTCGTATCTCTTGAAATTGAAGAATGAATTCCAAAGGACAGCAGAGGTTAAGAGTAGGAAGGGTTTGTTGAGAGATAGCTCCTGAGAGACAGGAGGAGTCCCAAGTGGGTTGCTACTGAGGCCCTTTGTCCGGGGAACTTATACAGCAAAGTCACAGTGTGGGTACAACATGGTCAAATAATAATCAACCTATAGGATTGCAAGTGTAGCTGCTGAGCTAACACTGACCGAATAGGGAAATGGGCATAGAGCAAGGTTGTATGGCTAGCATCATGAACTTTGGCTTTTCTATGACTTCTGAAAGGGAACATTTTGGGGAAGGAATGGGTCCAGATGTCCTGGTCACACACAGAGAGGTCTGATGTCTGTCCAGACTTAGGGATCTAGATCACTTAATGGTGGCAGTTCTATGGCACTTGTGCCACAGCAGGCAGGCAGAGCCCTCTCTCTCAACACATGAACCAAGTCACACCAGCCACGATGTGACAAATTACCTGGATAACAGCAAAGATCATAGCAGCTGTGCAAAAGCACACCAAATGCAAACTTGTACCTTCGATCATTGAAAGCTCTGTTATTGTGTTTTTCTTTTAAGACAAAAGATAATGTGCGAGTTGTTTTTTCTAAACTAAGACCTCAGTATCCAGGTTTAATTGCAGTGTTGGCATTTTGCAATAAAGATGTAGGTTTTGGCTTGCAGTTTGGGCACTCAGCCTCTAAAAGTTTTGTCATCACCGCTCTAGGTGGTACTAATTACAATATGATCTCAAGTCCTCATTTATCCCCTGGGGAAGTATGTAAGTCTGGCCAATGTGACTCTATCTTGAAGCTTTTCCTTCTTCAGATGTACCTCCAGTCACAATTTTGATGTGTTCTCATCTTCTGCACTGACACCCTCGAGGGTCCATCCTGTCTGATTGCCTATTGATTTCTTCCTAAACCAGCTGCCTATGTCACCTGAAGTCCCCCCTCACCTGTGACCTACCCTGAACACTGGGGATGGCCAGTGTTTCCATGCATTTTGTAATTCAAAGATGGAAGGGGAATTTGAGGAAGGAGGGCAGGATTACAGTCTCACGTTCACTTTCGTCTTGAGCAATTGCTTCATTTATATTCGTTTAGTCTGTTAAGAGTTTCTGTGTCCTGTCTGTGGCAAACCAGATGTGAAGCATTACTGGTTCCCCAAGTTGCGCAGGAGGCACATGAACTCATTCCCAAGCGATGCCTTGGCAGAAAGTGAGAGAAGCAGGCAGTCAAGTAAAGAGGTTGAGGGTTGAGGCATCAAATCAGGAGAAACTACATGTGGAAAGGCCTTGAAGTAACAGGAAATGTGGTGTATTCTTGGTCTTGCAAGAAAATTTATATGGATTTATTATTTTTTCCCAGGTAAGGTGTAAGAGTTAGATGTTTCCTCTCATTTTCAATATACTACTCTGCATTTTTTTAGACAAGATCAAAATGCACATATTTGTTTATTGCTCTTCTTTCTCCTATTAACAAATCAAAATCATGCCTTATCTTTACACAGTACTTAAATGTTTTGAAAGCAATATTCATTATCTCATTTGAAACTCTTGAAGTCTCATCACCATCAAAAATATCAGTCTTACCTTGTCATAGAACCACTTGTGGGCTTCAACAAAACTACAGAAATTACTGAAATATTAGACATTTTTAAAATAATTGAAGATATAAACAAGTGTTTCTTACCAAAAAGCAAAAGAATGCTTTTTAAAAACTTATTTAGGGGTTGGGGATTTAGCTCAGTGGTTAGAGGCTTGCCTAGCAAGCACAAGGCCCTGAGTTCAATCCCCAGAACCACCCTCAAAAAACAAAACAAAACAAAAAAAAAAAAACTTATTTAGTAAAGCACATCGCACAGTAGCTCACTTGGAGGGCCGAGGGTGAGACACATGCTTCTTTTCTTTCATAGCCAATAGCATAAGAAATACAATTTTTAAATAACTATTTACATATGTATACAACTTGAAAAAGAATAGAGCTTATAGAACTTTAAAATAGAACCACTGTTTTAATTTTATAAAACATAAAAACTGTCATTTTTCACCTTTATAACGTTCACTTTGGTCTGATAATGGGAATGGGAGAATGGAGCTTCTGTGGGATTTCAAGCAGCAGGCTCTGGACCGGCCCTCACCTGCCAGGAGACAGCCGCGAGCTTGGCCGTGCATTCCTCAACATGCACAGTTGAACATAAGGCTTTATTGACTTGCCTATGAGGTACCCAGTTAGAGTTGGTCTACTTAAAGCAATTATGAATGCATAGGTCAGTGCAATTGAAAAAGGAAACTTCTGTATACTTTAAGAGCCCTCAGAAGCAATTTGTTTTCCCTAGCAGACCCTCCTGATGATTCTGGGCCAAGGGATTCTCTGGAAAGGCTGGTTTCTCTCAACGTCCACTTTCTGTCTGTGTTTCATGGTTACCAGTCTTACCTCGCAATATCCTCAGAGTCCATGGCTTCCTACTCCTCTGCTTTGTCTCCACAGAAACTCCCTTCTCTCAAAAGCGGTCACAGTCCCCTCCATCGTAGCTCTCACTAGACTGAGCATATTTCTTGTTGGCTGAATAAACTCTATTGAATACAAATTAAAGAGGAAAAAGCAAACTGCTTTAGCGTCATGTATACTCACTCATGAAAACTCTGAAAAGGACTCAGGAGCATAGACTCGTTCCCTTAGAAATACAATTCTGTCAACAAGTTATTGAAATCTTTGAACATCAAGTGTACTGTAGGTGAAAAAGTGTTACATTTATATTTTTACCAAAGGTTTCATTTTCCCAGTTAGGAAAATTTAGCTTCACATTTCCATTAAAATTACTTTGTAATATATTTATGAGTTACCTCTCTGTCTCTGTCTCTGCCTCTGTCTGTCTTTCTCTATCTCTTCCCAGGTCCACAGTTGATGAGCAATACAAAAGAAATAGTTATTATGGTCAAAGCAGGGGAAGCCCCTTGCTGCTTCACATGTTAGAAATACGAACAAAGACGCTCCTGAGGGAGTCTGTGCTATTTCCCTGCTGTACAAAAAGGGTGAGTTATAAAAAGTGCTGAGTTATGTTGTAGAAAGACAGGAGCACTGGAGTCAGTAGCTTGGCCTTGAAGAAAACCAAGCTCTTTAATACTATAATGAGACAAGATGGCAAAAGGAAACAAAAAACAAAAACACTGGTTGTGGGATCTGAGGGCTGGCTCAGCCACCCTGCTCACTGGTTATGAGACCACAGTGTAAATATATATGTAACATACACATACACGTATACATTTATACATATATACACAAATATAAAATATATATACAAATATAAAAAATATATAAATATATATACATATATATGGAAAAATCAAAATGGAATAGCATTGGTTTGGAGCATTTGCAACAGAGCAGGGAGCCCACTGTCAATCAGTTGCGGACATGTCAGTACCCAAACCATTGGGTTTGAGATGAGAGCCAAATCTCTTTTTTACAAAATAGCTTAACTTTCGCCAACCTCAGTCATAATTCCCGAATAACAATTGATTTAATTCCCAACCCCACTTGCCTCTCAAAGCTATAAATGCGGCTTACATTTTGCAAAAGCTCAGAGCACATTTTCAAAATTGCTTGGATCGTTGTTTTCCTGGATTGCAACCCTAATTAGCCCCAAATAAATGTAATTTTCTCTGTTCCTAACTAGATTCATTTTATTCTCTGTCAACCAATAAAACATTATTTTTGTTAGTTTTTGGTTTGTATCCATCCTAGCCTCTCTGAACCCGCAGTGAAACTTTGGTCAGTGCCTGTAACAGAGCTGAGTTGACAGTTGTGGTGGTAGTAAATTGTTAATTAGCGGAATGTTTGAATAAATAGCCCTCCCAATTGTATCAGTCAGTTTATGTATTATTGCAGTGTTACCCAAGACAGGGCCTGGTTGTCTTCACTGTGCTAAAGTCAGCCCTACATATAGGGCCAGACATAGAATAGAGCCCAAGGGACATTTATTAACTTGCACTGATCTGACATATTTAATAATGTGATTTTTTACAACAGTACAAAATTCTAAGGTTCAACTTGTGCATACAAACATTATTATAATTTACTTTAGGAATAAAATTAATTTTGAATGGAAACTGAACATAACCAACCAAGAGTGACAGGAGATTTGTATTGTTCTGGAAATATTCAGTTGTTTGCCAGATAACTCTAAATTAGACGTTATGAATCAGAACAATGTCTGTGTTATGTTTGTTATTGATGGAAAAGAAATTCCATGAGATTTCCTCTTATGTCATCCATGGCACTCTATGGGCCTGATAGCTATTTATCTATATATCTAGTCTAAATCTCTATGTAGGTAGAGATATAGATATGTGTGCATGTGTGTACGGGCGTATGTTACACTTAAAATGATACAAATGAAACAGAATTTAGAAAGTGTTCATAGGAATTAGAAATTCAAAACAATGATTTTTGTTTTTCTTAATTTCTCCCTGTGATGTTCACAACTAAGCGAAATCCTCTTTTTCTCTCCATTATGCATGTTCTTTAGGTAGATTTTAGATTTATTAAAAGGAATTGTGACATACTTTTAATTGTTGTGTAAATTTAATTTGGAAATTCTATTAAATAATTAAGATAATTATAATGTGTGCTTTTTGTTCAGAAATGCTCATTTATGTTTATATTCATCTCTAATAATTATGGTTGATTAACATTTTAGTCTGTCAGGTAGTTTCCACCTTCAACTTGCTGATCAAGCTTCTGCTCTTCCTGTGTTAATTTGTTACTAATTTACATTTGGCTCTTGGGTATTTTACAATACATAGTGACATGGATATCTTGATAAGCTGCTAATTAATAATTTTATCAGCAACCTCTTCCCTGCACAGAGTACGTATCATGCCTTAAGAACTTTGCGATTTGAATATGTCTGACGTACTAAAATATTTTGCAAGGGACAGCAAAGGACAAAAACTTAAGGAATTGTTAATTTTTATAAACTATGAATGTTTTAAGGTCATTTCAAGTAGTTTTCATACAACAGTACTTTTCATACATCAATATCTTCTTGTTTACTGTTCTAAGTGGGCTGTGTAACTGCTGATAATTTCAAATAGTCTGAAAATATACCAATTCAATACTGTTTTCTTATAATAGAGAAATGAGTAAAAAACATCCATACACAAACATAAATGCAATTCCACTGCAAAGTTTCACAGAAAATGTGTAAAATAAAATTAATATTTTTTGTCTTTAAATTGGAACATAGTTTCTACAAACTACTCTAAGAACATTTTTGAAATTGAGAAAGTCTGTTCCTTAAAAAAGAGCTCAAAATGAGCACTGTCGACAGGTCTAAAAGAATGGGGAATAGCATTATTCTTTAGATAAAAATTGGATATTATGTAATAATCACTCCAAAATTGTGCTTATTTTTGACCCAGTAATTCCATAATGAGGAAATATGGACTAAGAAAATTATGTAAATTCAGTAAAATATTTAATAAAAAAGTGCTCATCAAAACAAGATTTACAATAGAAAAAATGCAATTTTTATCAGAAAGAAATACGATATAACCACATGATGGAATAAAATAGGGTCAACGAAATGGTCATAATAACATGAAAACTGCTTTAAAAACTACATATAACAGTACAGAATTCTACACTGTTAATTTTTTTGGATGATCGGCTTAGAGATTTCCTTTTTTCTTTTTTTGTGCTTTTATGTATTTATGAGATAAATAATCCAGTAAATATGCAGCTTTTAGTCACTACATACTATTTTTATAATTAAAAAATAAATTACAAGGTTTATTGCAATTTAGGGATTATTGCTTTGAAATATTATACAGCCCAGAAAATCATAGGATGTTAAATCAAGAACGCAAAGTGTGGTATCAAAACTCTCAGAAGCAGAGAGCCCTATTAAAGATTCTTTGTCTAACCTCACAAAGGTAGGAGGGTGACCATCTGTGTCTAACCAGACCAACTTCCGACCCTGCTTAGAGGTCTGTGTGTCTGAAGAAGTCAATATGGTTCTGGATAAGACAGGGAAAATCAAGTACAGTATCAGAAGACAAGCTAAACAAATAGACAAGGAACATATCAAACTTGCCCTTGTTCTTTCTCAGGGAAATGAGGTTTTCGAAAGATTATTGAAAAGAAAATGACAAGAGCCGATTTATATTCTAAGAGGATCCTTGTGTTTCATCAAAGAAGCATGAACAGAATCTATATGGTCAATCCAGAAACTCTGATTATGGTAGGTGAAAGTAGTGCTGGAACCTGAATTTTGGTGGTATTGGTAGTGGCAATGGAAAGAAGGAGATATTTGATATGTATTGTGAAGATAAAATTACAAATGCTGGGGTCTGAATGAGTCCCACAAAATTCATATATGGAAACTTGATGACTTTTGTGATAACATTAAGAAATGGGAACTTTAAGAGGTGATGGAATCATGTGGGTAAACCCTTCACAGATAGAACTAAGGCCCTTACAAAACAGCTTGAGGGAGTGAATTCACTATTTTCTGCGCTTCCACCATGGGGTTGTCTCAGTTACTTTTTTGTTGCTGGTACAAAATATTTGATAGCCACAAATTAAAGGAGGAAAGATTTGTTTTAGTTCATGGTGTGTAGAGGTTTTCATTTATAGTCAGTTGGCTGCAAGGCAGCGCAGCATGTCAGAAGGGCGTCACAGAGGAGAAGCAGCCCAGGGCAGGCCAGGCATGAGCAGCAGGCCTGCCTTCCTTTCTGTCTTCACAGGCTACCAACCCACCTGTAAATCTACTTAGCCGCACCCATAACTATGCTAAAACAACTAGTGGACTAACCCAGTTATTGCACACCTTTTTCCAGCCATCTCCCAGAAGCCCCACCTATGAGCACACGAGGCTTTCAGGGGACTGCAAGACAGGAGCCCTAACAGGAGTACACAGCACACACAGGTACCATTTTGAAACCCGAGACCGGGTGTGCCCACACCTTGATCTTGGGCTTTCCAGAACTTTGAGAAAACAATCCCAGTGTCTATAAATTACTCAGTCTTAGGCACTTTGTTATAGCAGCACAAATGGACTAAGACAGCAAGACTGTGACGGGTTGATGGTGGGAATGTGGGAAAGTGAGATATCAGGACGTTCTCTGTGATTTATAATGGGGTAAAAGTTTTGTCGTATCTTTAGAATCGTGAGTTCTGAGTTTAAACACTGCTTTAGCATCTATAATTCGATTGTATGGTTTTTGATTATTCCTGTTATATGGCATATTATATTTATAGATATTTAAATGGTAAACCATCTTGCATTTTTAAGACAAATGTCATTAGACTGTGGTTTAACCTAAGATAAACAAAAACATATGTGCAGTGCGCAAATGTTTGTAGAAGAATGTGCATAGTAGCATCTTAAATGCTAAACACTGGAAATAGCACAAATATCACTTAACTGATAAATTAATAAGATATGGTATATCCATGCAGTAGAATATTATTTGGCAATTAAAAGAAAGTACTAACATTTGTACAACATGAACGGATCTCGCAAACAGTATTTCTAAATGAAAGACTCCAGTCACAAAAGTTCATATGCTGTATAGATCAGTGTTTAGATG
The DNA here is from genome assembly GCA_004026905.1 of Hystrix cristata. Taxonomy (NCBI): domain Eukaryota; kingdom Metazoa; phylum Chordata; class Mammalia; order Rodentia; family Hystricidae; genus Hystrix; species Hystrix cristata. Next base: position 6,248 of record PVJO010005561.1, on the reverse strand, counting down.
AATTCACAAGGACAAAAATTATATTAGCTTAGTGTCTAGATGTGGGAGTTGAGGAGGGAGATTATAAATTGAATACTGATGTGTATAGGGTTTATTTTTTAATTAATAAAACTATTCTAAACTTAGATTAAAATGATACTTGTACAAATCTGTGAATGTACCAAATGGTTAATTTTATGATATATCAATTATAAAACAATAAAGATGCTAAGAGTGTTACACAAAAATGCAACCATAATTATCTTAAGCTTAAAAACATAATATATTTAAATTACATCAGAACAAAGTATTTTAACACTTAATTCTATTTATGTTTAGTTTAAATGTACAGTAGTTCATTCACTTTGTATGCAGTTTTACTTTTCACGGTTTCAGTTAACTGTGGCCAATCATGCACTAAAATATTAAATGCAAAATTCCAGAAATAAAAAAGTAATATTTTTAAATAACTTTTATTATAGTATATTGCTATAATTTTTTATTATTAGTTATCAATTAACCTCTTATTGTGCCTAGATTATAAATAAAATTTTAACACACTTATGAATGTATAATAAGAACAGTGTGTGCAGGGTTCTGTACTATAATTTTGAAGGGGACTGCATCAGTTAGGGATCACTATAGGAAGTTTTGTTTGTTTGTTTGTTTGTTTGTTTTTTAACAAGAAGGCTTATAATGGCTGCCAACAGAGTCAGGTGTAGAAGAACGCAAAAAAGGCCGCTTACTGCTGGAGATCCAGCTGTAAGTCAGAGGTTTGGAGCTCACTGCAGAGCCCCGTGAGTGTCCACATCAGGAAGCCAAAGAGTCTGCCTTGGCAGGCTGAAGGGTCTGCGCTGGAAGCCTGAAGACAAAGGTTCAAAGGTGATAGTGGAGGGGTTTCTAATTTGAATTGACACCACAGAAAACTATCACAGGAACATAATATAAGATTTGGAGGCATCCATATTTTTCTGCCCCAAATCATGGTAAATCTAATTAAAGAAGTCTTGTTTCAGAATTTACAGCATACTTTTCTGAGAACTGCTTGGTATGTCTCATTTCTCCTTGTGAGTTGTGATTTTTCCCAATCAGTTCAAACTCTTGTATCAGTCAGATGCTAGCAGGGTCAGGCTGGTGGCATAAGAGATCAGTAGCGGAAATGTAAATAGGGTTTCTCTCCTGTAGCGTTTGAATTGAAATGAAGAATGAAAGATGTAGATTTTTGAGAATTTTCACAATGTGTGATGCCATTTAAAGCCAAGAATATTAAACTAGATTCAGAAAAATTATATTAAAATTTTCAGCTTAAATTAGCTACAGGTAGCAGAAAAGTATGTATAATGGTGTGTAATCCTCAAGAGAACTCTGCAAAAATACAAATGAAGAAACAAACACAAAGAGGGTAGGTATTTTGCTCAAGGCTATACAATTAACATGTAATACATAGACCCTGAATAAAATAAAATGTTCCTCACTCACAATATTTACATATAGATACATATGCATTTATTATATACACCTGCATATGCATATATAACCAATATAATAGAGTTTCATAAAACCAATAATTAATCTGTTAGGTCACTTTACAATTTATGTAGTGTGTTTACCAAGGCTCAAAGTTGGTAAGTGGCTTACCTTGTATTAACTAGCTCATCAAATTGGAACAGAGATTAGAGTCAAATTTAAGACTTACAATGAAGAAGTACTCAAAAATATTCAACGGATTCCAGTGATATGATTCCCTAGCTTTCACAAGTTCTGAAATTTCTATTCTAAGTCAAGGAAGTGACATCTTTTGTTAACTTTTCTTCTTTCCCACTGCCGTCCTGTTTCACTCTAAGTACTTTGATTGTGACTTCTATTCTCGGCATCCACTTTGATTTTCTATCTCTTACAATTCCTCTCCTTTTTTATCCAAAAGCTGATCATTAAAATATAAGTGTGTACATTTGAGTGAACTGAGAAGATAAAAAATTATACAGTGGAATTAGAACATCATTTCTTTTGGGAGAGTCATAATAGCTTCCCTTGACCAACCAATTTTTCTTTTTAAATATCCTCTGAGCGTTGCTGTTCAACTCTTCTTCACTAAAGTGATACTTGGAATCAGTCTCAACTGCCTACTTCAAAAATATACACTTCTTGACTTACTAGCTCCATAATATAAAAAAGTTCTACCTTTCAGAACATGCCCAGCGTAATGAGCTCTGCCAGTGTAAAAGACAGCATAGCAGAGAGTGTGAATGGCGAAAGAAGAAAAGCAAAAGAATTTCCAGAAATCTTCAGGATTTATGAATTCCAGAGGGAGGATTTTTAATAGTCTTTCTGTGTGGCTCACCTCTCTTTCCTGTGTCTATATTCCCAAACAATCTAATGACATACTGTTACTAATTTGGTGATAATTGTATGCTCTTTACAGTGCAACAAACCATATTATTTAAAATCTTTAATTGGAAAAGGTCTTTGGTATCCCATTATTTTGAACTGCTTTAGTGTTACCCCTTCTTTTAATTGGATGTAACATTTAGTATTTTCAATTAACCCCAACAAAAAGCTATCCTTGTCCTTGGCCAGTGGACTTTGCAGTTCCTTTATCTAGGCACCAGCTTCTTGATCTGGACCCCACAAAGTAACTTGCTTTGGCTAATGGAATACGGTAGGAAGTGGCAATGTGCTTGTTGTAAGCTTTGGTCATGAAGAAAATTGAGTGTCCCTGTTTTCCAAAATCCCATCATGTTTCTATGTCAGTGAAAGTATTCCCTGGCTATGTTGCTGGTTCAGAGATTATGAGAGACATTGAAACAATGGAAACCTAACATACATCCTAAAGCTAACATCCAATTAATTCAGCCAAATGAATGAGAGAATAAGAATTCTTTATAGTCACTCAGTTTTGGAATGATTTGTTATGTAGCATTATTATGACACTTGTAATGAAACTCAACCATCAGTTTTCCTCATACATGTGTTTTTCTTCAATCATCCTTAACACCATTGGTGGAAATTCAGTCTTCTAATTTCTGAGGCCAGAAAATACTAGAGTCGTGTCTTGCTCCTCTCTTCCTCTCACACCCAACGTCCAAAGTAGCCGACAACACTATTTGTTTCATCTTCAAAATATTTCTACAAGACACCCATTTCTTATTTTTGGGAACCTGATGAAAGTGGCTGCCATATCCTGCCTGGAGTTTTGCTGTGGCTTGACAAGTAATCTCCTTGATGCCATTAGTCCTGGTCTTCACAGAGTCAGTTCTCAACATAATAGCAAATTTATCTTATTCAGTAAAAGCACTATCCCTCCTCTGCTCAAAACTCCAATAGCCTTTTATCTTTCAGAATAAAAGTTAAAATCATAACAGTAGCTGAAAAGGCCTTATAGGTTGTATCTCACCCAACTGCCCTTTATCATTCTGACCTTACCTTCCACCGTGCTGGCCACAATAGCCTGCTCACTTTTCTACAGACGTACCAACCACACATTGCACCTGAGTTCTTCACGTTGGCTGCTCTCGGCCTGGAGCACTGTTCCTCCAAACAACTCCGTAACCAGTGCTCTCCTGTCTTTCAAATCTTCACACAAGTGCTACCTTCCCAGTAACATTTCCTGTGGGAGTTTCCTGGGACTGCTATAACCAAGTACCTCAAAGTGGTTGGCTCCAACAACAGAAATGTATCGCTCCACGTTTCAGGAGCCTGGAAGGTGGAGGTCAGGGTGTGTAGCAGGACTGGTTCGTTAGGAAGTCTGTGGGGGAAAGATCTGTCTCAGGCCTCTCACCTTGGCTTGCCGATGGTACCCTCATGTTTCCATGATGTCCCCTCTGGATATGCACATTGTCTTCTTTCCTACGGCGAAATGCAGCCCCCACTGATATGACTGTAAAGACACCAGCCGTACTGAACGGGGTCCCATTGTAATAACCCCACGTTAACCTGATTTCATCTGGTAAGACCCTATTTTTAAGTAAGTACATATCTGAATACAGAAGTTGGGATTTCGACATATGAATGTTGAGGATACACAACTCAACACAAAACACCTTCTCTGAACTTCCTTCTTAAAATTACCCCCTCATGCAGTCTTTAACTTTATTCTGAAATTATCACCTCTGAGAATATTACCAAATTCTTTCCTTCCAAGTAGGTAAAACCACTAGATCTTCAGAATATAGCATAGAACATAGTAAATGCTTAATAATGTTTAATTGAATAAAATTATCTATCCGAATCTATCATGTTTTTTCCCTTAAGAATTCATTTCCTTGTCAAAGATGAGGTATTTGAGTGTGTTTGGGGTTGTTTCTGTACCCTCCAATCTATTCCATTGATCTTCAGGTCTGTCTTTTTGCCAGTACCATGCTGTTTTTAATACTGTAGCTCTATAGTCTAGTTTTATGTCGGGGACTGTGATGCCCCCTGCTTTTCCCCTGTTGTTTAGGATCGTTTTTGCTATTCTTGGTCTCTTCTGGTTCCAGATGAAGTTCATGATTGTCCTTTCTATTTCTTTGAAGTATGTTAGTGGTATCTTGATTGGAATTGCATTAAATCTGTATAGTAGTTTAGGAAGTATAGCCATTTTCACAATGTTGGTTCTTCCTACCCAGGAACACGGGATGTCCTTCCATTTTTTGATATCCTTTTCAATTTCTTTTTTTAGGGTGCTGTAGTTTTCAATGTAAAGGTCTTTTACTTCTTTTGTTAGATAGATTCCTAAGTATTTTATTTTTTGTGTGTGCAATTGTGAAAGGTATATCTTTTGTTATTTCTTTTTCAGTGGGTGTATTGTGTATAGGAATGCTATTGACTTTTGGGTGTTGACTTTGTATCCAGCAATGCAACTGAATTTGCTTATTAAATCCAGCAGTTTTTTGGTGGAGTTTTTTGGGTCTTCTATGTAGAGTATCATGTCATCCGCAAATAATGGTAGTTTAACTTCTTCCTTTCCTATCTTTATTCCTTTTATTTCTTTCTCTTGCCTAATTGCTCTGGCTAATGTTTCTAGAACTATGTTGAATAACAGTGGTGATAATGGGCACCCTTGTCTTGTTCCAGATTTTAGTGTGAAAGCTTCAAGTTTCTGGCCATTTAGTGTAATGTTGGTCGTTGGTTTGTCATATATGGCTTTTATCGGATTGAGATATACACCATCTATTCCTAATTTCTGTAGTGTTTTTATCATGAAAGGGTGTTGGATTTTGTCAAATGCTTTTTCTGCATCTATTGAGAGGATCATGTGATTTTTGTCTTTCACTTTGTTGATGTGGTGTATTACATGTATTGATTTGCGTATGTTGAACCATCCTTGCATCCCTGGGATGAATCCTACTTGGTCATCGTGTATAATCTTCTTGATAATTCATTGTATTCTGTTGGCCAGAATTTTGTTGAGAATTTTTGCATCTATGTTCATTAGGGAGATTGGCCTGTGGTTCTCTTTTTCAGTTGGGTCCTTTTCTGGTTTTAGTATTAGGGTAATGCTTGCTTCCAGGAATGATTTTGGAAGTACTGCTTCCTTTTCAATTTCATTAAAGAGTTTGAGGAATAATGGTATTAGATCATCTTTGAATTTCTTGTAGAATTCAGCTGTGAAGCCGTCAGGACCTGAGCTTTTCTTTGTTGGTAGATTTTTAATTACCTCTTCAATTTCAATGGCTGATATTGGTTTATTAAGAGTTTGTATCTTTTCTTGGTTTAGTTTTGGTAATTTGTATGTTTCTAGGAATCTGTCCATTTCTTCCATGTTTTCCATCTTGTTTGAGTATAAGTTCTTGAAGTAGGTGTTGATGATCCTTTGGATTTCTGATGGGTCAGTTGTGACTTCCCCCCTTTAATTTTTTATTGCGTGAATTTGGGTCTTTTCTTTCCTTTTTTTGATCAGGTTGGCTAGGGGTTTGTCTATTTTGTTTAGTCTCTCAAAGAACCAACTCTTTGATTCATTGACTCTTTGTATTGTTTTCTTGGTCTCAATTGCATTGGTTTCAGCTCTGATCTTAATGATTTCCTCTCTTGTATGCCCTCACTGGAAGAAGGATAGCCTATTTAACAAATGGTGCTGGAAAAATTGGCTAACCACGTCGAAAATTAAAACTAGATATATGTCTCTCACCATGTACTAAACTCAAATCAAAGTGGATCAAAGATCTAAACATTAAAACAGAAACATTAAATTTACTGGAGAATAGAATAGGAAGAACCCTCGAAGACATAGGGGTAGGAAAAAAATTTATGAACAGAACCCAGACTGCACAGGAAACAATACAAAGAATCAG
>PVJO010005560.1:0-97364 GCA_004026905.1 Hystrix cristata | reverse complement strand
AAAAAAAAAAAAAAAAAAAGAAATAGGCTCTGTCAGTTACCAGTTCTGTGTGTAACATATGGAGTTAAGGCAGCTATCTTGGACAATAAAGATAGCAGAATAGAAGGACACCAAGAATTGGGGTCTTGGAACCTCCATTTCCTATAATAGCAGGCAAAGTAATTAGGATCAACCCTCCCACCAAGGACAACCTCTTTTTTTTTTTTAATTTTATTTTAAACCAAGAACATGTATTGGTACATTTTACATACAATGGTCACATTCATTACATTAATTCTGTACCTATACATGATGTATCTTGGTTCTCCCCCCTCTTCCCCCCTCCCCTCTGCACCCTCCCTCCCTATTTACAGCAGGTTCATTCATCATTTCCCAAGGACAATCTCTTAATGTTTGTTTTTACCTTCCTCAAAGCATTAAAGAACTAGTAAGGAAAGAAGGGAACAGAAATCAAAGTTCAGGGCCTGCTCAAGAGGAGACTCTCTTATATAATGTCCACTCTAAGCTAAACTATTTCCCAGAGGAGAGGAAAGCTTTACCCTCACAGTAATTTCTAAGGCTTTACCCTAGAAATAAACCATTGCTCATGCAAACTTGAAGCTCAGTTGCCTGTAACCTGAATCCAAGGAATCTCAAGGATTCACCTAAGGTAGAGTTGGACTGGTAGTATCCCAGGGGTCTGTTAAAAGGAAATAAAATTAATTGCAGAAGAACATTGCCATTCTAAGCTTCGAGGAATTGGGATCCTGGATTAAGTTCTTGAAAGCATTAAAGAGTACACAGGATAACAAAAATTACTAAGCCAAAACCTAGAAGTTGTGAATACAAAGAGGTAGGCCCAAAACACAAAGCAGTTTTTTCACTGAAAGCATTTACCAATCCGCAAGAAATAGGAAGGATTTCTAAAAAAACGTGACAAGGACACAATAGAAGGTAACCAGATAGACAAAAATACACCATAAGCAAGACTCATCAGAAATAGCAGACTATGGAAACAGACCTACAATTATGGTAGTTATTTCACAATGTATACATGTACACTGAAACATCACATTGTACAAGGTAAATACATTCACATTTTATTCAATAAATCTTGAAAAAATAAAGAGAAACAGACACACAAAGACCTCAGATATTAGCATTATCAAACAAACTATAAAACATATGCTTACTATGTTCAAAGAAATTAAACTTGAAAGCTTTTTCATGGAACTAGAAACTTTAAAGAATTAAAAGGTATTCTAGCACAGAAAAATACAATAATTGAAATTAAAAAGTTAATGCATACATTTCATTGCAGATTAGACACAGCTGAATAGAGAATTAATAAACTGGAAGGTAGATTATAAGAAATTATCTCGAATGCATCATAGAGATAAAATTACAAAAATATAGACAAAATACAAAATATAGAACTATAGCAAGAAATTTCGATGTACAATCAATCAACTGGTATCCTAAAAAGAGAAAAAACAAAAAACAGAAATAACGGCTGAAGATTTTTCAAAACTGATGAACTGCAACATTTTACAGATGTAAGAAATCTAGTGAACTGAAGCTGACTAAATTTTAAAAAGTAGTGATGATATTGAGCCACTAATTTAACTGCCTAACTCCTAAAAGTCTTAAACAAGAGAAGGACAAGAAAGAAAAACATTTATTGTTTAAGCCATTTTGAGTTTGGATTCAGTTATCTGCAGCCAAATGGATTCTAAGTGATATTCACAGAATAAAGCAGACACCATTTACGGAATGCCTATGTGGCATGCACTGTACCTATTACAGTATTTTAATTTTGTGTAACTCTCCACAAAGCCTTATGATGCTCATACATCAGTCAAGACTGGGTAAACAACAGATACAAACCACCCCAAAATCTCAGTAGATTAACAGAAAAGATGATGATTATTCACTCATACTACAAGTTCAACATGATTCAGCAAAGGGCAGAGTACATCATAGTCACTCACAGTCCCAGGCTCATGGAGGCTTTACCCTAACAGAGGTTCTACAACTGATAAAATGGTAGACAAGTGAATAGAATAATATACTGGCTGCCACTTGAGAATGAAACAGCTGCTTTTGCTCACATTTCATCGGCCAAACCAAGTTACATGGCCAAGGAGGAACGAATGTGCAACCTTACTGTGTGGCCAAAGGTGGGGAGCTGGAAGCATTTACTGAATGCCACTAATGACTACTACAGGTAAGATCCTAATTCTTGGGATGAGGAAACTGAGACTCAGAGAGGTATTTAACTAATTGCTATTGGATGAATCAAGTATATATTAATATTTCCTCCTAAAGGAGATATTATTAACATGACTATTTGCCCATTGGTGTGGGGTAGGGGGTAGGGGAGTAGTAAGAAGAGAAATGTAGCAGTGATAGGACCTCTACAGAGAAAATCAGAATGCCCAGCTGAGTCTCATCCAGTCCATCCCAGAATTGTTTTCCCCAGAGGCAGAGTACAGGCCCAAGATAGCCAGAGGGGAAATATCCTAGCTCTTTCTTTGTTTCTTACGGTAACAAGAGCCTTCTGTACAAGGGAATTAGACTGCAACTGGCCAAACAGATTGTGCTTATATGCACTAGAGGCTCCCTGTATCTTTTATATTCCAGGTGTTCAAGATACAGCTGGGGGTTGGCCATGCCAAGTTTCTTAACTTTGATCTTTGCAGGTTCAGAAAGCTTTCCAAGGCAAAGAAGACCTAAACTGACAGAGCTCTCATTTCACCATGTCCAAACAGAGTGGATGTCTTGCTCTCTTAGGTCCTCGAGACCTTCCGATGAGCTGGATTTTCCAGCCTGTAATGTGCAGAACACTCCCTGCCTCCTTCCACACCTAGCAATGTCACTCGCTACTCACCTCCCCCCTCTGATACCCCATGTGTTTGGCAGGCTCCTTTCACAGGCTATGCATGTGCTGCCTCCACCAGCCCCGTCCAGCCTCCTGCAGACACAGCAGCCTCCATCAGGGGTTCTTGCCCTCTGGCAGAGAAGGAGTCGGCCCAAGAGTTTTTATTTATTTATGTGGAGGAGGCAGCAGTGAAGTGGCAGGAGGAGAGAAAGGAATAGGGAGGGAAGGCACATAAAAGAAGTTTTAGTGGGCCAGGGACACACCAAATATCTCTATAATTTCAACTGCTTTCTAACCACACTCTCTCTAGCTAGAGCCCCCAGGGTGAAAGGTCTGTTTATTACCAGGGATGAGAGTTTGTAACCGTAATTATGTCTCAAAGCATTTGGCTGTGTTCATCCTGAAACTTCCAGCAGGAAAAAAAAAATGTGGTTTCCATTACAGTGTCACTCAGGGACTTGTACTGGGTTTGGGATCATTAAAATGAAAACACTGATGAGTAAGCCATGCCATTTTGTCTCCAGGACTTACATCCTTCCTCCACCCCTGGCCCTGTATTTTATTTTGAGACAGGCTTAAAATAGTGTATAAAATATGGAGCTCATTATTCCATCTAACAGATTTCATTTAGCATGAATGTAGATTAAAAGCCCCACGCCAATTCTTCCTCCTGGGTTTATAAGGAAGATACTCCTCTGTTTTTGCCCTGGGTTGGGTTCTTTAGAGCACAATCCTGCAGTAGCAGGAAAGAGCCAGGAGGTTCCCTTCCAACCCCAAAACATCTTCATGATAATAACAAGGAAAAATGGAAAAAGAAACACAATCTTCCTTTTGTACCTTCTTAGAAATTTTGATTGGAGACTTAAAAGACTAAATCTGAACTAGACAACCTTCAAGCCCATGAATTCTCCAACCTGCCCATTCTTCCACCTACAATTACTACAAGGCTCTAAGTATGTTAAAAGGGATAGCACTGGGTTAAAACTACAAGGGAATACAATGAAACAAGGTCTCAACTTGGGAATTACTTTGCAGGTTTTGTTTGTTTGTTTGTTTGTTTTTTCCTGACTTCACAAGTGGTTTAGCCATTATCTAATTGTATGACGCATCCTTTTGGGCCTCAGTTTCCTCATGTCTTAAATAAAGAGGACATTCTTCTCTTTCTCTCTCTCTCTCTGTCTCTCTCTGTCTCTCTCTCTCATTTTGCTGGGATACAAATAATGCACTTTAAGAAGAAATACAAACCTCTTTACTCATCACTGATCTTGTTTGCCCCAATATCATCTTATAACCCAGTAAATTCACTTTTTTTTTTTAACCTAATCAAGCCCCAGTCTTCTCTGATTACAGCTTTCTGCTGAATCTCTGGAGGGTTTGCATTGCATTTTCCTTCACCCTGAATGCCCTTTTCCCCTTGCCCTATCAAAATCCTTCAGGATCCAAATACAAGAAGATGTTGATCACTTGATTTATCTGTCTTTAACTCATGCCATATGCAGGTCTTCCCTTCTCTCCAAGTCTCCCAAGGGACTCAGAATAGGGTTTTTTTGAGAAGAGGGAGAAGCCAGGTGTGCTGGCACATGCCTGTAATCCCAAAACTCTGGGGGGCTGAGGCAGAATTCAAAACTCAACTTCAGGCTGGAAGGCGAGAGAGAGGGAACTAGTCTCTCAACTGTACTAATAGACCTCCCTCAGCTGGCCCTGGGAGACATATTCAATGATAGAGTATCCTGGTGATGTTCTCTTTTGTCTCCAAACTTTCTAGCCATGGCTCCTCTCTGTGTCCCTCCAGCTATCTCACCTTACAATGAGAACAACACCCTTTAGACTGCAGAGTTGTTAGAGATTTGAGTAAAGCAGATAAGGACCTATCATCCAAGGTCTTGAACTAGCCCACCTCTCCAGTATCCACCCATGATATTTTCTGGTCATTTGCTTAAAAATACCAAAGCTGTCTGAATTACATGTCCTCACTTTTCTTTTCACTACTTAAAAAATCATTTTCTAAGCACTCCTCCTTTCTTCCTCCCAACAGAGGAAGTGTCTCCCCTCCTCCAGTCTACCACTTCCATCTGCACACTTTATCCAACCCGTCCCTACCTCCTCCAGGCCACTGCCACACTTTACAGCACTTACCACAAGCTGTTATTACAAATTCAACTGTTGCTTGACTTGTGCATTGTTTGCCTCACTCTCTAGGATGTAAACTTCATGAAGACTTCATGCCTTCTTCATGCTGTATCCCCAGCAAATAGCACAGAGCCTGGAATGCCTGCATTCATTTTCATTGCTCAATGTATATTTATTGAACAGATTAATAAATCCATTTCTGTTCATCATTTTCCAACTTCTGTCACTGAATTGCCTCCACCAGCCTCAAACACATTCAGGCCTCCCTTCTTTAACAAAGCCATCACTTGACCCTAAGGTTCTATCAACCACCATCTATTTTTACCTCGTGTTTTCTGACAAATTTCTCAAGCAAACAATATGTGCTTGCTGCAACCTCATCCTTACCACCTCCTCCCACTACAATCTGGTTTCTCCTCATTGAGGCACTGACACAATACTGTAAGTAGTCATCAAAGCCTTCTGTCACCAAACCCTTCCACGTTGCACCATCTCCCTGTACATGGGGACCCCCTAACTGCCCCTTCTCTATTCTCATGAAATTACTGATTCAGCTGTCTTACTGACCTTAAGGAATATTCTTCTCATCTCTCAGACCCTGCCTTCCCATGTCAACACTTTTCAGAGATGGTCTACATTATTCTCACTTCCCTCTACACTGTCTTTCCTGAACTAATACCAGTTACACTGTCACTTCTAGGCAGATGACTCAAAAATCATACATCTCCTACCCTACCTGTTCCCTAGAGTCAGAAATACTGCAACTGCATGAAGGAACTGGGTATTTTGTGGTCTAAAACCCTAAATCCCTTAACCAACACCACCAATCCAATTCCCCTTTCAAACTTTTAGTGTAACTCTTGCAGCTCCTCCAGTCAAACCTAAAGATGGACTTTTCCACTATCTTTGAATAAGCGACATAACAAATTCCTGTTGCTCTCTGACATTATCTCACAAATTCTCCTCTTCCTTCCTTTCCATAAAACTTCTCTTTTTTCAGTCCCAGTCTTCTTTTCATCCAGTTCTCCTTGTGTATCCAGATTCACTTTTAAAGACCATTACAGCAGCAGGCTCTTCTGCTTAGGAGTTCCCTGTAACTTCTCCTTCTCATATGTCTACCTTCCAGATATGTCGAACTCCCTCTCTTCTTTAGCTCTGTGTCCCTGTCCATGCTTTACTGACTTGAAGCCCCACCACAGCCTTTTCACCTAATTCCCATTTCTCCTGGATGCCCAAACTGAAGCATCAGATATTCTGAAAAGACACTACTCCAACTCCTCTAGGCGACTAGTTATTCTGTCCCCCTAAGCAGGCCTAGCTAATCTCACTTACCAAAGTTGTCATAAAGCACTTCTCATGCATCTGAGTCTCTCCTATCACCATTCATTTGTAACATGATATGTGAGCAAGAATCTTCACAAAGTGGCCTCAACCTCTCTCTCCAACCTCCCCCAACTCTAACCACACAGATGCTCTAGGCAGCCTGGCTTAGCTGTCATTGTCCAAGCATGCTCTGTATTCTCTGATTTCCATTCTCATAATTAAGTACTATGAAAGTTTAAGTCAGTTCTCTCCTTTTTGTTCTACTCATCATTGTATCCTGTGTTATTTGTTATTGTCTATTTCCCTGACTAGACAATAAAATTCCACAAAGACAAGAACACTATATTCTTCAATACACTATTCTCAGAGCCCCAAATAGAGCAAAGCATATGGTAGGTCCTCAGAAGACATTTGTTGAATGAATGAACATTTCTTCCTTCAAACAGACCAAATTATCTCTCCCTTTTATGAATTCACAGCACTCATTTAGCAACTCAACATGAATAAATGGCATCACTCAACATGAATAAATGGCTGGTGGCATCACGTAGGTATACTGTAGGTATTACAGCCATGCATGTTGTAGATGTGGCAGGTGTTGTCTTCACGGAACCATGAACAATTACAGCTAGATGATCCATCATTGGAAAGAGGGGTCCCCAATCTCATTAATGAACATAGATGCAAAAATCCTCAGTAAGATACTGGCAAACGGAATGCAACAAATCAAGAAGACTGCACACTATGACCAACTAGGATTCATGCCAGGGATGCAGGGATGGTTCAACCTATGCAAATCAATAAATGTGATACACCATATTAACAGAGCCAAGGACAAAAACCATATGATCATCTCAATAGATTCAGAAAAAGCATTTGACAATGTCCAATACTCATTCAGGATAAAAAAAAAAAAACCCTGCAGAAAATTGGAATAGACAGTCTTTATCTCAATCTGATAAAAGGCATCTATGACAAACTAACAGCCAGCATCATATTAAATGGTCAAAAACTAAAAGTTTTACCTCTAAAATCTGGAACAAGACAAGGATGTCCACTCTCACTACTCTTACTCAATATAGTTCTGGAAACATTAGCCAGAGCAATTAGACAAGAGAAAGAAATAAAAGGAATAAGAATAGGAAAGGAAGAAATTAAATTATCACTATTTGCAGATGACATGATACTCTACATAGAAGACCCCAAAAACTCCATCAAAAGGCTTCTAGATTTAATAACCAAGTTCAGCAGCATAGCTGGGTACAAAGTCAACACTCAAAAATCAATAGCATTCCTGTACACAAATACGGACTCACTGAGAGAGAAATTAGGGAAAAAACACCTATCACAATAGCATCCAAAAAAATGAAGTACCTTTGAAAAAGGAGACTGAAGAAGATACCAGAAAATGGAACAATATCCCTTGTTCTTGGGTAGGAAGAACCAATATCATGAAAATGGCCATACTTCCAAAACTTTTGTACAGATTTAATGCAATCCCAATTAAAATACCAATAGCATACCTCACAGAATCAGAGAAAACAATCCTAAAATTCATTTGGAACCAAAAGAAACCTAGAATAGCAGAAACAATTCTGGGCAACAAAAGCAAAGCAGGGGCCATCACAATCCCTGACTTGAAATTATATTACAAAGCTACTGTAATAAAATTAGCATGGTACTGGCAAAAAAACAGACCCGAGGACCAATGGAATAAATTAGAAGATGCAGAAACAAGTCCAAACACTCTCGGTCACCTTATCTTTGACAAACGGGCCAAACACCCTCACTGGAAGAAAGATAGCCTCTTTAATAAATGGTGCTGGAAAAACTGGCTTTCTACATGTTGAAGATTAAAACTAGACCCATATTTTTCCCCATGCACTAAGCTAAAATCAAAGTGGATCAAAGATCTAAATATTAAAACAGAAACACTAAATCTACTGAAAGATAGAATAGGTAGAACTCTTGAAGACATAAGCATAGGCAAGACTTTATGAACAAAACTCCAATTGCCCAGGAAGTATCACAAAGAATCAACCAGGATCTAATCTTATTAAGAAGCTATTGCACAGCAAAAGAAACCAACAGAGCGAAGGCGCAACCCGCAGAGTGGGAAAAATTTTTTTCCAGCTATTCCTCTGACAAAGGACTAATATCTTGAATATACAAAGAACTCAAAAAAATCAGATCCACCGAATTTAAAGATCCAATCCAAAAGTGTGCAACTGAAATGAATAGATGCTTCTCAGATGAAGAAGTAGAAATAGCAAATAAGCATATGAAAAAATGTTCAACATCACGGTCATTTGAGAGATGCAAATTAAAACAAAACTGAGATTGCATCTCACGCCAGAAAGAATGGCTATTATCAAGAAATCAGCCAATAACAAATGCTAGAGGGGCTGTGGTGAAAAGGGACCCTTCTCGGGGCTGGGGATTTAGCTCAGTGGTTAAGCTCGCCTAACAAGTGCAAGGCCCTGAGTTCGATCCCCAGCACCAAAAAAAAAAAAAGAAAAGGGACCCTTCTCCACTGTTGGTGGGAGTGTAGACTGGTGCAACCACTATGGAAATCAGTGTGGAGATTCCTCAAAAAACTAGGACTAGAGGTTCCACTTGACCCAGCTATTCCCGTTCTTGGCATCTTCCCAAAAGAATTAAAAGCATCATACCACGGTGATACATGCACACTCATGTTTATAGCGGCACAGTTCATAATAGCTAAATCTTGGAAACAGCCCAAATGCCCATCGACCAAGGAATGGATAAAGAAAATATATTTTTTATACAATGGAGTACTACTCTGCCATAAAGAATGATAAGTTCGAGATATTTCTAGGCAAACGTATGCATCTTGAGACTATACTCTTAAGTGAAATAAATTGGACGCACATGTTTAAATACCACATTGTTTCTCTGGCGTGACAAACTCGAAAGTGTAAATAAAGACTAAAAGTAGTATTTAAAAAAAAAAGAAGAAGAAGAAGAAAGAGGGGCCACAAGAGACCTAGAGGGGTTTCCTACTGATCCTTGGTCCTTTAGGATCCTTCCAAGAATTTGAAGCTCCTGAAAGCAGATATCCTTCCTCCTACTCCTAAAGGTTCCCTGTAGTGTCTGGGCCCTTAGTAT
The DNA here is from genome assembly GCA_004026905.1 of Hystrix cristata. Lineage (NCBI taxonomy): Eukaryota > Metazoa > Chordata > Mammalia > Rodentia > Hystricidae > Hystrix > Hystrix cristata. The sequence goes on along the minus strand of PVJO010005560.1, from coordinate 87,922 downwards.
ATACCAGGGGTGGCGAAATTATGACATGTGTGCCACAGCTGGCACACAGAGCCCCCTCTCTGTTGCCATGCAAGCCAAGTCACCCCAGCATCACCCCAGCAGACAAACATTGGATAACAGCACACACGGGGGTCACACACATGCTCAGAAGTGAGCAGCAGTGCCAGGCGAGGACGTCAGGAGCCAGGACTCATTGCAGAGCTAGTCAGTGTGCTGCCAGGGAGGAGTGAGGGAGGGAGGGAGGCCTAAGGGAGGGAAGGAGGAGTGATGGAGGGAGAGAGAGGTGGTGGGGGTAGATTTGCTTGGACTGGCTGTGAGTTCTAATACATTCATTTTTATTAATACAAGATTTTAGCTTTGAGTTTTCTCATGAAAAACTGAAATTTAATATCTAAGATTTAGCAAAGAGATGTGTTTTTCTTTTAAGACAAAAGATGTTAATGTGTTAATTGTTTTTTCTATGCTAAAACCTCAGCATTCAAGTTTAATTGCAGTGTTGGCACTTTGTGATACATAAGTGGGTTTTGGGTTGCAGTTTGGGCACTCAGTCTTAAAAGGTTCTCCATCACTGGTGTGAACTATTTCTGATGCCACTAACAACAACAACATTTATTGTCTTGACAGTTTCTTTGATAACAATCACCTCCAACCACAAGATGAAAAGCAAATCCATCACTAACATACTGGGAATTCAGCTTTCTAACCATCTAGGGACATAGTTGCTGTCCCACTGCCCCTTGGCCTACAATGATTCCTAAATAAGCCTCAACAGAAGAACAGGCCCTGAGAGGCCATGCCACACCCAGCGAAGCACAGTTCTGCTCGGCTACTCTTGCACTGCGGTAACCTCCACCCCACTGGACAGAAACCCCACACCAGGACCTCACAGAGCAGCTATCAGTGTCCTTCCCCCAGGACTTGGCCTAGATACATCTTCTCTGGTGATCTCATACCACAGACAAGGCACCTCAGTGATATACTCTACCATCTGCTGAGAAGGGAGATGGCTAGACACCTGATTCAACGTGCATGCTGAAGAGACAAATGGATGAGGGTCTCCAAAATGTGCATGCTGGTAGGTACAGGAGACTACTCATCCTCAATGGGAGTCAGGGGTGCTGGATACAGTTTGGCTCTTCCTTTAACAGCTCTGTGACTTTAGCAAAATAATTAACATCTATGAGCCTGTTTCCCATCTGTGAAATAGGAATCGATGTGAACTATCTCAAAGAAGCATAATGAGCACCAAAGGAAGTAAGACATTTGAAATTATGAAACCAATACTGCTCTCTTTTTGATTCCTTAACAATGCTATGATAATCCATTATTCTCTGGAGAGTGTATATACTCTTAGCCAAGTTATCTACTAGGTTTCCTGTGAGGGTACACCCTTGAACTGAGTATGTAGGTGAAAATACAAAGCAATGGTGGGGATGAGGGTCTACCTTCAGGGATGCTCCACTCTCAGTGAAGGAAATGAGTCCCTAGAGGCAACTATGCCTCCTACTAGCTATTGAAATCCAGGAAGACAAGCATACACATACTGAGCACTCCCCAGTGCCAGGTGCTGGCCACACATGTTGTCTCCTTCACTGCTCACAACAACCCTATGAGGTGTGAATTAATGCACCCAAAGGAGCGCAGTGGAAATCACCAAACACTGGCCTTGCGCCTAAATGTTCATGTCTCTGAACACAACCAGGTATTTCTAGTTAGGGTAGCATTTTCTTGAGGACAATGGAAGGGAAGAAATGTGAATGCTCTGTAAGAAGGGGTGGTGGGGTTTAGAGGAAGCACAAAAAAGCTGAAGACTGTAGAGGAGGCTCGGCATAACATAACAGAGAACTGTTCTGTGATGGTATTTCAGGTGGTTGTGTTTTCACACTTTATTTGACAAGAGGCCTGGTCCCCTTCTGAAAATGATCTTGCACCAAAAACCAATCACACACACACACACACACACACACACACACATTTCTTTTTGTGGCTCTGAAATCTAAGTTAAAGTAACTTCTTCCTGTATTATATATTCAGCTCAAGTGGAAAGATGGCTCCAACCTAAACTTCTAGAGAAACCCCAACACAGGAAACCACTCTATGTACTCTTCACATACTGTGCACTTTCTTCTTCTATTGGAGGGAAGGAACAAGTCATAAAGGTGGACCCAAAGAAGCCACACATCACATTCATCACACGTATGCACCAGTTACAAAAACGGGACAAGCCATCCCAAGGTGAATATTCAGAGCCCATGGCAGGATAGGAACCAGTTACAACAGGTGGTCTAAGCAGAGACACTAAGAACAACCCAGTCAGCTGCCAGTGCTGTACAGATAACAGAGAAGCAAGCAACCCAAAGACAGGGCATCTGTCAGTGAGAAGAACTAGAGACCAGAAATAGGCTACAGGTATGGAAAAATAAGACCAAAGAGAGGCAAGCACAAAGATCAGGGAGCCTCCTGACCCTGCCTTGCACCTGCACAAAATCAATCCTTGGATTAGAATGTCTGGCACGTTTGAAGGTTGAGACATCAGAGAATGATCAACTGGGGAGAGGTGGACTTTAGTGAAAACCCCAGTAGGTTCCTGGCCAAAGTAGAGCCCAAAACCAAGAAGCCTGTGGACAAGTATTCTCTTTGCCTCCCTCCCATCTCTCCTGAAGGAAGAAAAGGAATTTCCTTTCTCTGCTTCTAGCACAGTACGGGCAACACCCACCTACTGTCTAGTAGGAGTTACAGGAGGCAAGAAAGGAAAGGTTTTTGACATCTACAGCAACCAACCACCATCCCCATGTCCAAAACCCTCGGCATTCTGAACTAGGAGCTATAAACCCAAAGCACTCTGGGCCCAGACAACCTCCTGGGTTGCAGGTAAAATTTTTTTCCTGGGAATATGAATGAAAGTCAAAGTTTAGTTAGGTAGTGATGGAAATAGCTGCATGTAGTTTCTAAAGAAAGTTGCATAAATTGTACCCAAATGATTTTTTTTTATATTTTGTTCCTCAATACATTCCTATGTTTGCTATTCTCACATGAATTGTCTCAATTGTTTTGTTATTTTGCCCCAGAGTCTTGTTTGCCTTTACTCTCTGGCACCATATTAAAGAATGGCAATGAGCAGATCCAACCCTAGCCGCTATCAGCATCACCTACAGAGCTCTTCAAAGATGTCAGTGCCCAGCCCCTTGTCCAGTGATCCCTGCTGAATCTGCTGGGGGAAGAAGGAAAGGGAGAATGTGGACACTGTGCTCCCTGAGAGCTCCCAGTGATTGTGACATACATCAAAGGATGAGGACCAGCTGGTTTCTGGTTCAGAATCTCACACAACTATGGTAGCCACAAGAATGTGGACAAACACCAAGAAGGAATTAGCAGCCTAAAACCTATGTTGTAAATTCAGCCTATCACTTAGATTTTCCAAACATTAGTCATTTTTGTACTTTTATAATCATTTTTACCATCAACAACTATCTCCTACCCTGTGATTTCTTTGGTATTGTTTTAAATGACTCCATTTTTTACTTAAATTTACTTTTTAAAAGAAACAAATGTACTGGGAATAATGGCATAGTGACATAAAAAGGCAGGAACAAAATATAGTAGCTCTGGAGTGGAAAGCATTCAGAATTACAGAAGGTGGGGAGGGAAGGGCATGCTGGCCTAGTACAGTGATGAGAAGGTATAGAAGCTTGGTGATGGGTTGAAAAGTAACAGGAACACCAGAGAATGGGGTACAGCTAGCAGGTAGCATGAGACTGTACCTTAAACAAACAGCAGGAATAGACATCAGGCATGGGGGGGGGTGCTGAGGGGACAAGGACACCGAGTGAGCAGACATCTAGGGCCAGAGATTAAGGCAGGACATGCAGAAGGGTACAAGGGAGGCTAGAGGTAGAAACAAGGAGAAACCTGAGGAACAGATAGGGCTGAAAGGGCCTATACCGGATGAGATGAGGATATGGGGTGGAGAGCCTCATAGAAGCAGGCACTGGGCAGAATACATTACTCACTGGATTGGACCAGGCAGTAGCCAGCAAGAGAAATTCAAGCAACATCTTTAAATCACCTAAAATCATCTCATAGTCTGCCAATGTAAATGTCCCTGCAGGCTGGGAAACACTGCCTGAAACGTCATGAATAAACAGCATTAGTCTTTCACTCTTCTCCTTCAGCTACCAAAAACACTACATACAAACAAGGAAATGTAAACCCCAACCTTGTCAGGTCCCACAGACACACCAAAACTTAACAACAACCAAACATTATTTATCTTATGCTTACTATCTACATGAGCTCTTTCCTTTTGATGGACAATCCCCATCATGGCAACCACCTCCTTAGCCAACATCTGTAAGCACGGACCACAGTCAGCATAGCTGACAAATATCCAATAACACACACTGTAAAAACAGCATCTGCTATTAATGAGAACAAATCATGAAAATGTAATGTCTGAGCAAGCTGGCAGTTCATTATCACATAAATCCTTGCATCTAGCTCAGTAGAGGCCTCAAAAACAATGCCTTTTACTTTTTAAAACCTACTGTTAGCAGAACGAAGATGGGGGAGATAAAAGATTGGTCTACAATCAACAACTGTACACTGCTATTTCTTTGTAAAGTTTATTTCTGCTCCATGATATATTCTGTATCCTCCCTTTTCCTAGGTGTGTCAAATCACACATTCATTTATCCTCCAGTCACAGCCAAGCAGATGACTCAGGCAAGCACACAGCTTGTTGATTATTTCAATTTCCTGGACTAAGCTCATCATTTCCTACCTCTTCCCATCTCATTCCCTCCTTCCTTGAGGCCTGCTACTTCCAAGATGATATAAGGCACAACAATGATGAAGGCAAAATGACATAAAATTCTAAAATAGATGAAGGGAGCTAAATTCTGTTACCTTAGCGAGCTAAGAAAAAATTTTCCATTGCTCTGAAAGGTGGGCTCATCATTCATCCATTTGTTGAACATTTATTGAGCTAGCTCAATAACATTTATGAGGGGTCTCAGTCTGTAAGGCGTGCCCTTCTCTATGCAGTGCTGGCTAATGTTAGTTACAAAAGTTGCCATATCCAAACAGTCCAAGACTAGAATGTGAGTGAACACATGGACATGTATAATACCACGATACCCATTAGCTAAAACTGGGTAACATCATCAACGTCCAGCTCCCAGAAGTCTGGAAATCAGATGCTCTATGCAGTCAGGAACTGCTAGCCTAAAGCCTCACATTACAGAAAACCCAACAGACACTGTATGAAAAACCATAAGCTTTTACATCACAGCCATGTGTGGTAACCGAACAGGCATGGAAAAACACACAATTCTGGTGACCCACCTTTGCTGTCCAGAGGAAAAGGTTGAACTATCAATCCATAAATTCATTATGGGACACTTTTATATGGACTAACACAATACATTTCCCCCAAATTTTATCAATATTTCCATTTTTCAGTTTAATGAACTAAGGGCAAATCGTTTATTCTGGGGCACTTAGAAAGTAATAGAGCCAAACTTGAACCAAAGTTTGCAATTCGTGGGCTCAAACATTTTATAAAAATTGAAAATAAACTATTGTTATAGCTTATATATTATCATTCAGTTTCTTTTTAAAATTAGTTTCATATGCTAGTTTGAATTTTGCTTTAATTCACATATATATACATTATCTCTGAGCCTGTAACAATTCCTAATTGGACTTTTTCTCAGCTCCAGGTTATTATATACCACCTGTATATGTCTTTCCAAGGATGGCTGGAGGAGAGTAAGTATGAACTGTTCTGGTAATGAAGACTAACATTTAAGGTTACTCTGTACATGCCGGGCACAGGGATAAATATTTCACTTGTGGTTTCTCACTTAACCCCTCAGCAACCCTCTAAGTGGTACTACCATCATCATCTTTCTGCAAATGAAGAAAAGGAGACACAAAGAAGTTAAGTAATTTGCCTGAGATCACACAGATAAGGGCTGGTATTCTTCCCTTTCCCTCAGTCTGTGATTGCCACCAGCCTGAAGTTTGGCTCCCTTCTCAACATCCTACTCTTGAATCCAGGATCGCATGGGTCTGTTTCTTACTGCTAGATAAAGACTGCTTTCTGCAGGACTGGTTTGGTCTCCTCCATCTTTGATTTTTCCTCTGTAAGAGTCCTGGTTCTCCTGTTCTGGGTAGCAATCTGTTTCAGGTAGTATTGATCTCCTGGCACACCAAGGACTGTCCCGTGCAGATGAATGCACTTTGGGGTATGTCGCAGGGCTTCCCCAGGACCATCTTTTCCATCAGGGGTTTGGTCTCATTCGTGCCAAAACTTCTTAAAGGAGCCAAAATTCTTAGAATTAGCATTCAACACCAAAAAAAATCAATTATTAAACAAAGTTCATAGCAGCTTTTCCTTACAGCAGAATGTCTGGATTTATATGATGTCACCAGATTTTGATCACAATTGACAGTGAAAGGTGAACTGGTTGGATGAACTAGAGAAATAAAACTGACTCTCCTTTTCCTTTACACCAACCTCAAATTGTGTCCTGGCTCTACCTATAGACAACCAACAAGAGGAGCTGCCCCAGGACAGATGCTGTAGCTGCACGGTGCTCAGAGGCAGGTTGGGGAACTTGGCATTTAGTACTTATCTACTGTGCATACTAGCTATGATGTATGTGCTACTGAGTATGAATTAAATAGTAACTCCATAGCAATCATAGTAGGTAGGCCCTGTCATGCCTATTTTACAGATGAGTAACAAGCTCAGGAAGGCCACAAAAATCAGCCTAGCATCCAAAGCTCAGTGGAAGGGCTGAGGTTTGAGTCTATACTGGTTCACCCCCAGCTTCTGGCTACAGTGACCATTCTTCTTCCTGTACTGTTTCCCAGATATTCCATGGAGAGCACAGCAACACAAAGCTTTACTTGTCTTTGACCAAGATACTGAGTCTGACAAGAAACCTATCGAAAAGTGTAACCCTGTCATATAGCTGTTCCCCAAATAGCCCTGTGTGCCCCACGCGCAGCAGGGCTGTCCCCAGAAAAACAGTCTTTCTTTACTTTCCATGGCTTTGCTACTTACTGCTGCTTAATTCCTTCTTTTTCTCTTTTTGTTCCCACTCCCTTTTCTGCTGTCTTTCTCTGTGTCTCTCTTGTGTTTTCTCTCTCTCTTTCTGTCTTACACACACACACACACACACACACACACACACCCGCAGAGGATACCTCGATCCAGCAGCCGGAGCAAGCGGAGATACCAGAGATACCACTGATCCCAGAAGCGGTCCGTCATCCCACCCTGAACTCATCCTTCACAGCCAGTTCCCCGAGCAGAGCCTCATCCCACCACCGACTCGAGGAGGCCGGAATCGCTGGATGCTGGGCTCACACGCAGCCTGCTCTAAGCAAATGCCTGCCTGCAAAGACAGCCACCGGTCCTCCCACACAGAAGCTGACTGTGCCGGGAGCCTGTTTCACAGCAACAAAGGAACAAGTGCAGAACAACGCCGTGTGCAGACAGAGCCGCATGGACCCGAGGGGAGGTTGGAGATGCGGGGGAGGATGAGGAAGGGGGGGCGCAAAGAGGCAAGGTTTGAGGTGGTCTTGAGAATGAAAATCCACAAGGAAGGCCATGTTTTAAATTCACCCCAGTATCTCCCACCATCCTGGCTTTACCTGCCCCCACACACAGACAAGTGGCTCTTCCAATAAGAAAGGTAAGCCACTCAGGTAGCCTGGACTCTGGGGCCAGTCTAGAGGGCCGAAACCTGACTGCCCCCTGTGGGGACTTCACCCACGACTGTTAGGCCCACACGACCAGGAAAAAACCACAGACCCTTTCTTCCTATGTACCACAGTCATGGGCTCACATTCTGGTTGCCATTTGATACCTGCCAGGCCTTGAGCAAGCTGCTTCAGTTTTCTTCGCCTCAGCTTCCTCCCCTGTGAACTAGACAGAACAGTATTTGTCTCACATAGGTGTTGTGAGACGCAAAGGAAGAATATTACATTCCTGGCATAACACCTGGTAGATTATGACAGAAGATTTTCTTTGTCCTTCCTGTCTCTCTCCCTCTTGCTAAATCTTCATTCCCCACCCTTCCACCCCTGGGTTCCTCTTCCCATGTCTCTGCTCCTCTACTTCTTACCAGCAACACTCCTTCCCCACTTAGGGCCAAATCCTAATTTTTCCAATACCCAACTCAAATGTCACAGAATCCAAGCAGCCCTCCCTTTTCTTCCCTCCTCTATATCTCATCGTTTTCACATCATTTTCTCCTTTTATATTACTCTTCTCCCTTACTCCCCATGGAAGCAGCATCTGCTTTTCAATCATCTCTGGGACCTCTAATGTACCCAATATAGTGTGCCTTGGACTTCGCAAATAATCAGGATTGCCAACTGAATGAATGAACAAGAAAAGGACTAGGGTACCCCAGGAGGCTTCATTTTTATGTCAGAGAAAAGAGTGGACCTTGGGGCCTCAGCCCCTGGGCACTGTCCAAAGGCTGCAGAAAGATGGCAAAGTGCCCTGTCCTTGCCCTCCTCAGAATCCCTCATATAGCAGGCTGGCTACACACATGGTAAGGCTGTGCCCACAGACTGGGACTCCTGCTCAAGAAATGAAACCTGAAGGGACTCTGGATCAAGGATGACCTTAGTGTTCAAGCCTAAAAGCTCTCTAGTAGTCAGCTTTTGTACAGCGTAGCCCATTCTTCTTAAATTCTAACAGAAATGTGGGCAACCCAGGCCTCTTGGTCGCTATCAGGCAGCAGGAGAAAGCAAGCCTCCCATAGTATCTGCTCTTCCTGGGAACTCCAACATGTGACAGGCTTAGATTGCGGAAGAACTCAGACTGGGGAGGAGCCATGTCCAGGGACCAGGAGCTAGGAGAGAAAGGGAGAAAGCAGGCAGAGGCACAATTCCACCCCCTGGTCCCTGCCCAGCACCACTACTGCCTCATGGTTCCTTCTTAAAAGGCAGCTTTGGGATAGAGCAGATACCACCACTCAAGAAGCTACCTCTGAGGTTCCGTTAGTATTATTTTGTTATTACCTTAAATGGACAAGACTCCAGCAAATAGTTAACACAAGAATGCAAAACCCTCCTCTTCTCTCCAGAGAGAAGTGATCTGTAGTCTCCTCTTTTGTGAATAAAAAGAATCCATCACACATGTGTGGCCAGTACTTTTCAGTTCACAAAGTACTTTCACATCCATCATCTACTTTGGGTCTCTTAGTAGCCCTGCAAGGTCTATTGGAAAGGAATCACCTAACCCTGTCTACAGAAGAGCAAGCCCATGTTCCAAGAGGTTGAATAACCTCCATAAGGTCAAATAACGTGTAATCTTTGGAGCCCAGTTCCCTGGGAAATGTGATATCTTTCACCATGAGCTAGAAGCCCTCGCAGTGGGGCAGGACCTGGGAAAACATCGGCAGTCTCTTGGAGGTTCCTCCAGGCACTGCTGATGTACCACAGGCATAGGATGAGCAGAGAGCTGAGTATGGTCACTTATTGACCAAGGGCCTTTGATCTTTTTGTTTGGCCCCAGATTATGGCTGCCCAGGGACTGTGTCTCCACATACTGTAATGCCAAAGTAACTTTTTAGAACTCAAGGGGCAATTAAAATGGGAGAATCCCGCCATGATATGAGATCTACACTAAGAGGGGCTGTGGGAAGAGGGTCTGACTAGACGGACAGTCCCAATGCCTATGCGAACACCACAGAAACCACAGTGCACCATGGTGCTCGTGTTTCTGGACCATGTCCTATCCTTGGGCCTGGAGAAGAAGCTGACTCTGTTCCCCTCTCTCTAGTTATCAAGCATAAAACCTTCCCTACAGCCTCACATTCAGAGGGAAAGGGAATAAAGACTGACAAAGAACATCTGTGTGAGCTCTTCCCCCATAGGTAGTGAACCCAAGAACATAAGTGTTATCCATTGGGTCAGGCCCAGGGGGAATCCATTCAGCAGGGAATTTGACTCAAGATTGGTTTCAATTCAACAAGCTTGGCTCTTTGGAGCTCCCTATCCCACCACTGCTCATTTCTTCACCTCCCACAGAGCCTCACAAGCCTTATAAATGCAGCCCCTCCAGAAGTCGAATAAAATGTTCCAAGAGACTGCCAGAGTTGCCATTTAGCTGCAGTGCAATTAGAAAGGACGGGATATTGGCCAGAAAAGAGCCTTATTAGTAGGTTTTTGTGTCACCGTTGCTGTTTGCTGTTTTGTCTTAAACAATTCTTCCACAGTGGCTCCTTCTTTCATGATGGCCAAAGCAAGCACAGCCATTTCTGTTGGCATGGTTCCCCCAGCCCACCCTGCTGGCTGCAGAGACATTCTCTCTAGGCCAGCAGTGTCTCCAGGCCAGCAACACCCAGGCACTGCAGAGGGCCAGTGCCCATCTGTACACTCAGCGGTTACTCAGTGTCATAGCAGGGATGTGTTCCCTTCTCTTTGACATTGCTTCTTTCCTTGGCACTGTTCTTTCTCCTTCTCTCCACCCGCCCCAACAGGAAAACACTATGTTCCCGATCAGATAAAGCCAGCACAAGTGGATAGAGCAGAAGGCAAGCAGCACTGAGGGAGGAGAGAACCAATCACATCTCAGATCTTTCCCAATCATCTACTGGGACAAAAGTGACCCCTGTTCCATCAGCAGCACTGGCCAGCTCCTCGGACACATGCAACTGTTTAACAAGTGAAGGCCACATAAGAATTGGCACAATTGCTGATGTCCATGAATGAGAGTAAAGACCATCCACAGACACAGTATTTTCCCCCCACCCCATCCCAGAAAGCAGGCTCTGCCAGGCTACCATTTTGCCCTGCAAGCTGTACCTCCATTGCAACATGAACCAAACACTTCAGCAGACACCATCCTCAGCCACCTCCCACAGCACTTCTGTCCCCTCAGTGATTAGCACCCAAGAAGTGAAAGGAAGTTAGTGGCAACACATTCTCAGAGATGCCATCTAGGGGATGGGATGGACACTTGCTATTCTCTCTAATAAGAGTCTGGTGTCCCCAGGTGAACAGGCTCCTTAGGTCCACATATGAGGACAGTATCTAAATCAAGTATCACCTAGATACTGAAATTCAAGTCCATCTCCCCCAAGAGGCCTTTTCCAGCTAACCTCACACATTCTCTATCTCAGAGGTTCTCAAAGTTTAATGGGTAGCAGAATCACCTTAGAGGGTTGGTTATCCATGCAGATAACTAGGCCTCACTCCCAGAGACCTGCATTTTTAACAAGCTCCCCAGATGATTCTGAAACAATGATCTATCTGCTTCTGTTGCTGTTCTCCTCTCTCACCCTCAGCACTGACTTCATTTAACTACTTTTGTTGAATCCAAAAATGTACCCCACTTGCCCACACACCTAGGAGGCTACTCTGAATTTCCCATCAGGCTAGGTTCTGGAGGAAGGCAAAGGGAGGCCCAGCAGAGGGTCCCATGTGGAGGCCTTGAGACACTGTCCCCTGGGAGACAGAAATCAACCTTGATACCCCACGGGCTCCAGAAAGCACCCATGTCGCCATAGTTTCACCACACATCTGTATGATGGCTTTAAATGTCACTTTAAATATCAGGCCAGGAAGCAGGAGAGAAAGGAGGAAGCTAATTAGCCTGCCTTGCCCTGGGTTTTGTGTAGCTTTCATGCTGCTCACCTCTGACCTCTAACGAGATCTTTAACTCTCCCTTGGCCAGGGAAGAAGACTTCACATGACCTCTCACTGCTCTGGGCTCTAAACCACACTGCCAAATAGGGGAAACTTAATACTGCACCTCCCTTATGCCTCGTTGAGGATTTCTAGTTCCCCCAACAGTCACTACAGCCTCCATGTTGCACTGAATCTCCAAGAACCAGCCCCAAAACCCCTATCTGGAAGCCAAACCCCTGCCTTACCCATCGCAGACCCCATTTCCTCTCGACTAAGCCCCGTGAAAGTATTAGGATAACCTCATCCTCTCTAAGGTATTCATGATGACAGCTTAATATTTAGAACCTCAAGAAATACTTACATTTTTGCAAGAGATAAACCCTTAGCCAATGAAAGGCAAGCAGAAGTCTAGGACTCAGGGAGGCAGTGATGGGGTAGGTACTTGGGATTAAGGAACAAGGAACTAGATCTCCAGGGCAAGGGCACAGTCTGGGCCTGCCAGGCCATCCTGATGATGATGAGTCACAGGAGCCAGGGCTTCCTCTACTCTCCCTAGCTCATTCTCCTGACCTCCCCACTCAGAACATGACCGCTCACTTGGCTGCTTTCCCCCAATCATCAAAAGTAAAAAGTACTTCTTCCTGGAAAAAAGAAAGAAAGAAAAGTGAAAAGAAAATAAATAGTTGGAAAGACAGTCTCAGAACCTGACCCAAGAGGCCTAGGTAACCCAGAGTTCATTACTACCTCCTATGCTTCCCTCTCAGCCCATAATATGATTCCTCCATCTCATTCCACTGGGAGTAGCTTCTTCACCCATTAAAGGAAGTGGTATGACTCCACAACCGAAGGACACTTTAAGTTAAGGGGTTGTTCACCCTCAAGAGGTTTGGCTTTGGTTATGTGCACCACACCATCCTGTGAGCTCACCATCAGCAAATCAGGAAAACTTAAACTGTCATTCACCACAACTGGAACTTCATGCCTCACCCAGTCCAGGTGCAGCCTTACTGTGGAGTACTTCTTCCTTCTCCTCTCTCATTCAATGCCCTTCTCTAGCCCCTCCAAAAACACTGCTGAACAGCCCCTCCTTAGCACTTCTGTCCAGTAAAATCAGACACCACCTGCAGAGGATTAAGGTTGATAATAATGAATGTGAAGTTCAAGAGGATCAAAAAGAGCTCACTGTATCATCAGATAAATACTAAATTTTGGTTAGCATATATCTAGAGATAGTATTTTTGTACATTCCTTTGGATTCACTACCTTTTTTGGAAAATTGAAAATCTTCCATCAGGTGACCCACTGTCAAATCAGAATATTGGATTCAGGAATACCCTGATGTCCCACACACATACACACATCAGCCTAGATAACAAGATTAGCTGCACAGTAGCCAATTTGAATTGTCTGATCCTTGGTCCTTACGTTCAAAAAGAGAAGATAACTTCAATGATTAAGTTCACTTTTCGGCAGGTAAATTCTGTTTATAGTTCTTAAAAGTAATTCGTTCCCCAAAATTTCATAAATCTTTATAATATTGCTTATACTATTAATTTGTGAGCCTTTCGGGTATTGGGACAGGGCCAAGGATTTGGAATAAGACCAACTGGGTTCATATCCCAAATCTTTTCTTTTAGCTAACTGAGTAACTTGAGGCACCTCACTTAACTTCCCTAAATCTGAGTTTCTTTATCATTTGTGTGAAGACAAGGCCAATCTTATGAAATGTGAATACCTTTGTGAGGAAAAAAATAACATACATAAAATACAAAGCACTACACCTGAAACACTGTGGGTGCTTAATAAAGGTTAATGCACTCTTCTACCATAGTAAACAAGTTCAAGTTATGTTTACATCCCCAATTCATGGAACTCACCTGGTCTGATCAACCAGTTAAAAAACAATATCCACTTTGCCACTAATGATGGCCAAGTACCCTCATGCAATCCTGTGTTAGGGGCACTTTACACTCCACATCTCCCAGGCTTTCCAGAAGGGGACTGATCCTCTAATTACTGTGACACTTTCTCCAAGAGAGAGAAAATAAGTCCCACTACCACTCCTCTGGCTTCCTTCTGCCATAACACGGGTTGGAAATTTCCATGAGAGATTCAACTATGAAGACACCTTTGACTACATCCTTGTGAACTATGCAGGTAACACTCAGCACTGAGGAGGCAAGAAATTTTAAATTGCTGATGGAGTCTTTACACAGTGAACAACGATGATCTGTGGTCTCTCAAAGTCCACCAATCCTGGCCTGACCTAACACATACAATGAAGCCTGGTCAAACATATCCACAAAAAACAACAAAAAAGATTTTTATAGTCTTAAGGTGAGAAGGTTTTCCCGAGCAAGACACAGAACTCAACATACTGGCCTGTATATGTATTATTTTAAAACCCTCTGGAAGAACATACAAATTACCTAAGGAGAATAAGGGGCTGGGCAACAGCAGTAGGACTACTTTTCATTGTATATCTTTTTATACTTTTTGAGCTTTTACCCTTGTACTACTGTCTAACTGTTTTAAGGACATTTTAAAAGAATTGAGTAAAAAATAAATAAAATTACTCTTGGAGTCCAGCTGTCATTCTGTGAGAAGACTGAGAAACAAGGAGAACCAAGGATACTGGTGGGATCTCCAGGTAATCCCAGCCGCGCCGCGCACCAACTGCCAGCAAGTGAGAAGGGTCAGTGTGGAGCAGGACTGCCCGGTCAAGCCTCATATCCCCGAGAAGTGAAAAACTGTTGCTCCAAGTCACTCAGATTTAGGGCAGATAATATAATACAATAGATACATGAAATGTAGCAAATGGAGCATGAAAAGCAGGTAAAGCTGCGTACTAGATGAGATCACCACAAAAGTAATGAACAAGGTTGTGCCTTATTTCAACTAGAAAGACAAAAGGCGTGGCTAGTCTATTTATCTACCTGTCTACCAATCTTAGGGTTCTGAAGACAGGATGGTCACAGAGAGTGTCTAATTAACATGTTTGCTTGAATTTTAAAAAGAAGTCAGACTTTCTTTGTCAGGAAGTGAATACATCTGATTTAGATGCTTTCCTAGACATGACTTGCCTTTTACAATTCAGGTAAATCTGTAGCACCAAGATTTTGAAGAAAACACATTTAAAGCCTATCTACAATATGCAACAGGATAGAAAATACATTATTAGCAACTATTTAAACTTATAGTAAAAAAAAAAGAAGCTAAGTGTCAAGTTAAATGTATAAAGGAGTACACAGTTTTCAGTATTATTTTAGGACATACAAAAACACAAAAGTCTGAAGCCCACATGATGGAATACTATGCACCTATTAAAAAGAATGATGAGATTCTCTGCATATTGATATGAAATGATCTTCAAGAAGTATTGTGGTTTAAATGTAAGGTGTAGAACAGTATACAGGTTGAGTACCCCCTACCTGAAATGCTTCAGACTAGAAGTATGGTCAGATTTCAAATTTTTTCTAATTTTGGAATGTTTGCATACACTTTACCAGATGACCATTTCTAACCCAAAAATTAAAAATCTGAAATGCTCCAAGATCCAAAACTATTTTGAGTTTCAAGGTTTTAATGTGAGGATGCTCAATCTGCAGCCAGTATTTCCCTGCTTTTGATAAGGGGGGGAAAAGCATAGACTCAGATTTTCTTTTATTTGCAAAAAGAAACAGAGAAAGCATTCACAAGAAACTAATACTAATGGTTATATACGGGAAAAGTGGCTTGGTAGATAGGCATAGACATCATATAGAGAGCTTTATATTATGTTGATTTTTGAACATTTAAAATGCATTATACTTGCACATATTTCAAGTCATCAGAGGGAAAAATAAATTAGAAAAATGGGCAGAATGTTAAAGATACTCTAGGAAAAAACTATTTGCCATATTTGCAATGATATATAACACAAAAGATTAATGTCTTTAACTACAAAGAGCTCCTAAAAACTAAGAAAAAGTTAACAATTTGAGAAAAAGTAAGCAAAGAATATGAATAGGCAATTAATTCACAAAAAGAAAATACAAATGATTAATAAAAAAACTAAAAAAGATGCTGACCTTTATTAATTATCAGGGAATTGCAAATTAAAGCAATGATCACATACCAAATTTTATTTCTCAGATTGGTAAAAACAAATAGAAAATGAGCCTGGTGATGCAGGCCTGTATTCTTGGGAGGCTGAGGCAGAAGGATCACTTGAGGCCAGAAGTTTGAGGTCGGGCGGGGCAATGTAGTGAGGTACCTTCTCAAAGTAAGCAAAAAACAGATTAAAAAAAAAAAGCCTAATGGGAGAGTAAACTGATATAACATGTTTAGAAATCAATTGGGGAGTACCTATAACATTTCTAAAGTGCATAGCCATCAAAACAGCAATTCTGAGATATATCTATACTTAAATACACATTACAGTAGATTCTGTAATAGCAGAAACAAAAACAAAATAAAACCAAAAAATGGAGGCATAACCAAAGTGTTCAACAATAAAGGTCTAGTAAAATAAATGATGGTAGTCCACATTATCCTTTAAAACCTTAAGCAGTTCAGCTGTAGTAATATGAAGAATATCCATGCTCTACTACTGGGTGGGAGAATACAATTTTCAAAGTAATTGAAAATAATTTGTACTATCCAACTTCTGTGAAAAAATATATATACATACATACACTGTGAGTATACTTTTCAATGTGCATAGACAAAGAGTTCTGTCAGGATATACAGCAAACTGTTAAGAGTAGCTTTCCCTGAGGACTGAGAGAAGGCAGTTAGAGAATTCTGCTTTATAAAATTTTATGTTACTATTTTTACCATAAGCATTTATTACTTTGGTAAATTTTCAAAGCGTTTAAATATTCAGGCTGACTAAAGTAGCAGCTTGGATCTTTTCTGACAAACGGACTGCTCCCTCAGGGCCAGGGAAGCCCTTTCCTCCCCGCCTCCCCAGCCCCCGGATCTGGAATGTGAGAAGGTCTCCAGGCAGCCCACAGGTTGGAATAACCAACCCCCCAGTCCACCCCCCCATCCAAGTGGCTGGCAAACGACGTCCCGTCACTGTTACAAGGAAATGCTTTTCATCCTTCACTTTTGCTCCACAGCCCTTACTCGCCACGGGCGTCCACATGGGCTCTTTGTGGATTCAAGGAATGTTCAGCAAGAACCTCAACTCCTCTCACACCATTCACTTATCAGCCACTTAGACACCTCACAGGGCATTTTGGTCAGTGACGGCAACTGTTTTGTCTCAAATTCCAGTTCTAACCAAAGAGCAGTAACCGCCCAGAAATCTGTGCTGAAGACTGTGAGGCCACATGCAGGATGAATGGGAAAGAGTGGCACCACCACTTAGTGACAGCTGCAAGACAAGGCAGGAAGAGCCGTAACATGCCAGCTTTCAGGCTGTCCATTCCTGGTCTTGTGCAGTGGGCCCTGACACACTCACCCTGCTACTGAAAGAGTGCCACTCAGTGTGGAGAGATGCTAGTGACTGAAGGTGGGACAAGCATGGGAAGGTGAAGGCTGATCATGATTGTGCTATTATGTGGTACATCTCAGAAAACAGTGTGAAGATGTGGAAACTCTCAAGAAAGGGAAGGGGCCCCTCACGGTTGGAGATGTGGCTCACAACAGCTACATATGGGTGAATGTGAACATCTGGGTACAAAGCTGACTTGAAGTAAGTCCTGAGCCTGGGTTCCATCTGTCATGTTTTCCCAAGTTATTCATCCCAAAGACTACACAATGGTACCCATGTAAGAACAAGCCTTTCTACAATTCTGAATTCGTCAAGTGCCCTGTTAATTGGGAATTCACTCATCTTCCTTATCCTATAACCAAAAACAGAAAATCCAAAGAGGGGGAAAAAAAAAAAAAACACCCAGAATGTCACGTGTTGTAACTAAACACACTGAATAAACAAAGCCAGTCCTTGGGCTCCCTGAGGAATAATTGTCTCAGAATGCTTCTTTTCTTTCATTTGGTTAGAGAAGAGACACAGATGCACTAAGATTATGTGGAGCTGATCTTGAAAGCATTAATTTTTCCAAACACCAATGTGCAGCTCATGTGCTTCCCCTCAAGCAGCAGCAGGCATTGAGGAAGCTGCTGAGGACACCCCTCTGTGCTGGGTCTGCCCAGGTGGCCACAGGGTTCCTGAAGAAGTGGTCACGGAGCAGCCTGCATGGAGGAGGAGAATTTGGAAGGCAGAGGTCAAGCCCTGGCCACCAGGACTTGCCACAGGAAAGGCTTCTGAGAGCCCTGATGACTTAGGGATGGGTTCCCATTGCTAAACTGGGTAGAGAGGAAGAACCAGTACCTCCACCTCTCGCCAGGTCCATTTGCTAGGGACCAAGCTGGCAATCAGCCAAGCTAGTCTTCCTTGTACATCTCTTAACCAGCCCCGCAATCACATAGAATAGCCTAGTACTAGAAGGGGCTGGGCAGTTTCTGGGTAGTGGTCCTTAAACCATCTCCCCTTTTCTCCTCCCCTCTTAGGGATGCGAAACTAAGGTGGGGATTCAATTAGGTCATCTACAGTTAAACTGTCTTTGTTGCCCCAAGTCCATTCTTAACTCAGGCTGTTCACACAGGACAAGACACAACAAAACCATCCACTGACACAAAGGAAGGTCTCATCATCTGCTGACACAAGCAGACTCAGTGATTAGACTATCCCAGAAGCTCTGCCATTTCAAACTAGACATTTTCCCAGAAGACCGCTATCACCAGGGCCCAGATACACCCAACCGCATGCCAGAACTCCCAGGGGAATCAGTGCTCCCCACACACAGACCCTGTAGCCAACTGTCCTTACATACCAATTCTACTGCTTATTAGTTAAGTGAGACTGGTCAAATTAATGTCTTCGTGCCTCTGTTTTCTGTAAAATGAGGAGGATGAAAATATTATTTAAGTAAATTAATAAATGTAAATGGCTTAGAATATTACCTGTCACACAGTGGCTACTACACATGAATTTATGATTATGATTATCATTCTGATGATGCAGTGGTCAGCCTTCACTTTTCAGGCAAAGCTCTCTCTTCCCATTGCACCGCTGCATATGTTTGTCCTAGGCCTTGGGACACTAATCCCCGTCTTGCCTTCGGCCAACTATTCTTGCTAACTTTCCGCTTCCCAGGAAGCCCTTCCTGGCCCGCTCTGCTAGGCTGGGTGTCTCTGCACTGGCACCCAGCACACCCTGTTCTTCCTCGGAACCATATTCACATTCCAGTTCCCTCCACGTCTGTCTCCTCAGCCAGGTCCTGTTCATAGCATATCCCTAGTGTCTATCACAGAGAAATCAGTCAGTAAATATGTGCTGAATGAATAAATGGGAAATAAATGAAGAGCAGCTTCAATGAGCATGTACTAGGTGGCTACTCTATATCACGTCCTGTACTATGCCTTAAAATACATGAAGGAACAAAAGCCCCAGGCTGCTCTCTGCAAGCTCATAGCTTGACTAACAGTTTCTACCTTCTGGTAATAACTCAAGATGAAAAGGGGGATGAGACACCCCTGCCTAGGACAGGAAGTCTACCAGGTACTAGAAGGAAGAGGGACTTTCAGAAGAAAATACCAGTTCAATATCAAGCAGCCCCCAATTAAGAATGCATTTAAGCTCAACAATCATATACAACTTAATTTCAACTACTTTTCCAATCTTCTAACAATCAAATTGAATTAATTTATTAATAGAAGAAATACTGTTCATATTAATAACAAGGAACAGAGCTGTTTAGAGTGGTCTGTTCAACTTGAACCAAGCAGCAGAAGCCTTGATACTGTTCAGCACCCCTGCATGTGAAGAATAAACACAGCTTTATAGCTATGAAAGACAACAAAAGGTGGCCTCTTCTGTACACAGGTGGCTTGCCAAGTGTCAGCTTAACTTGTTCTTCATGCCTCTTTATGTTCTAGTCTACTCCCACTGCCGCTTTAACCACGTGCTTCACACAGTGCCTTGCCCAGGGTCAAGGGACCCTGCAGATTGCAAAAGGAGAACGATTCACTCATTTTGTGTCTCTTCTTCCCTCCTGTAGAACTTACTATTTTTCTTTAGGTTTGTTTTGTATGTTAGCTTAAGAAAAAAGAAACACCAGAAGTTAAAGGATTATTTATTGTTTTGCCTACTTGTCTCTTTTGAAGCAAAAACAGCACCACCACCCCAAATAAAGCCACTGGTGGGATTCTGGAGCTCTACGTGGCTGTGACTTTGCCTGAAGCCTTTGACAGCTCAGATTCACTGAAGGAAAGGAGGACACAGAATTCCTTATAGTAAGAAAGAGCTGAAGCAATGTTTCCCCTGGAAATTACATCATACAGGTTATGTTTTCCATCCCATTTGCCTTAAAAGTGAAGGAAACAGAATCCTTTCCTCAATGAAAAGTCCAAGGCTGGCCACCTCCAGAAAGGCAATGATGCCCCCAAGCCCAACCAGGGAGCAGAGGATTCCAGAGCACACATGGCAGTGAGCAGGGCACTCCAGAACATGCTGCCCTAAGCAGCTGCAGTACAGTGACTACACACCTATTCTGTATACCCATACTCATGCCATCCTCCATCTCCCACCCAGGACTGAAGTCCCACCATCACTACCATTGTGAGGGTCATCTATGGCATGTCTTATAACACATTGTAACACCAGATAAAAGTAAGTTGGAAATTGTTCATCTTTTCCCTTCTTTTTAGAGATGATGCAGAGTATGCCAATAAGGCCTCTGACTGTGAGAACACCTTTTACATTGAGAACTAGACAGACAGCACATGTGGGATGACCATATGTCAGAGCACACACACAGCATGCAGGCCCGGGGATGTGCCTGTGTGAATACACTCTGCATGTGGTGCTGGGAATGGGAAAGGTTAGTCTGAATAACATTGAAAATAAAACACTTCAGCTTGTCACTAAGGTAGCCACGTTCTGCTGTCAATCACACTTTCTCTGGGAGACAAACTGGATTGAAAACACACAGGCAAGAAGGACAACTGGGAATAGACAGCATATATTTTCCTGGTATATTTGAGACTGAATGCACTCTTATACTGGAGGTACGTAAACACAGTGCTCATTAAACTGTTACCAGGATCTATTTTAAATGATACTCACCCCGAGGCCATATGTGCTGTTCTGCTTGCCTCTGTAACAGGCCCACTAGAGTGGACAGGAGAAAGTCATAAAACATGTGTCTGGATTTCTGCTAAGCCTTAAATGAACATCTCCTGAGTGCAGATAAGATAAACAATGAACAGGATGAGAGTGTGGTTGGGGGGACTGTTACAAATAACCCACATGGCCTCAAGAGTGTGTGTTAGGGGAGTGAGCTCCAGTGGGATACAGGGCTCTGTGGTGGCCACAGAGCTCTCCCCTCACTGCTGTGCTTGGCTTTTCAAAAACTCATTTCCACAGATGATGAGATCAGAGGTATGCTTCTAACTTGGACAAATGATACAAACCTGTATTGTGGGCTCGATAGCGTAATAGATTACCAAAATCAATACATTAAATCATAGGTCTGCAGACTTGAACAGCAGATCAAAATTAACAAGGATGAATCTTATATGTGAGATCTACATTTGAAAACAAGTATGTGTCTGCATGTGTGGCTCATCTGGCACTTCTCATTTTTTGCATTTACTCTAGAGAAACCCTTGTGCAAGAGCACAAGGAACATGCTTGTTCGCAAATGTTAACTGCAGCACTGTTTATAATGGGTTTTGGGGGAGGTGATTGTTTTGGTTTTTTTGAGACAGGGTCTCACTATGTAGTTCAGGCTGCCTTGAACTTACTAGGTAGCTCAGGCTGGCCTTGAACTCTCAACAATCCTCCTGCCTTGGCCTCCCAAATGCTGGGATTACAGGTGTGCACCACCATGCCCGCTATAATGTTCTTTAAAAAAGAAAAAAACCAAACATTTTTAGAAGAGTTGATAAGAAACTATGCAGAAGATTTCCCAGGACATTTTTGTATGACGAAAAGCTGCAAAACATATATAAAGCATGAGCTATTAACCTCAGGCACACACAAATTTACAGTTTCTGTAGATAAATATAGATTATGTAAATGCACAGAACTGTCTGGAAAGATTTCAAGTAACTGACACCAGGGTCCACCTCCACAGCCTAAATTCATATGGACTTCAACAGGGCTTTGGCTTTACTAGCAACATGTGAAATTCAGAACTATTCTGTGTTAAACTTGCATAATCAAGCCTGTTTTTCTTACACTAGAATCTTGCTGTTAGCTTTGGAAAAAAGTTCAAAAACATAGAGGAAGGCACAAATTCTTTGGCTTCTCATTATCACAAAGCTAAGACGAGTCAGCATGTGGAAAGATCCCCCAAATCTAACTCATGCTACACAGAGTGCAGCAGAAGTTTGCTGTATGGACAGCCTGCAAGCACCAGGGATCACTACACTGATTGTGCCTGGAGCACTATGCTGGATCCAATTCTGGCAGCACAATTAGGCAGGGACAAAGGAGAATGCAACCAGAGAAAATAAAGGGCTATGAAGATTCTAAGAGGTATGACATAAAAATAACTGAAGAAAATGCAGCTGCTCAACCTCAAGACAAGAAGATTACAGGGAGGCAAGCATGTTTCTTCAAATATTTGAAGGGTTATTATAGGTAAGGTTATTATAGGTTTCTCTAGAGTTAAATGTGCAGACAAATAAATATAAATGATTTTTCTAATGAAAAATAAATGAAAAGAAGTAACTAGTAAGAATGAATGCCAACAGATTAGTCTGCCAGGTGAGATCATGAGATCCCTGTCAATGGAGGTATTCAAATAAGAAATTGTGTGGGCTGGGGATTTAGCTCAGTGGTTAGAGTGCTTGCCTCACTACCAAAAAAAAATTCAAATAAGAAATTGTACAAAAATATGTTGGGTTTTATTTAAAGCAAAGCCATTGAATCTTTAAAATCTACAACAATTCTAATATTCTATGATCCCATAATTTGGCTGCAAAATCAATTTTCAATCTATACCCCTGTAACTCCAAATCCCACAGGTGGTGTACTTTGCCACCAGGTGGCAGTAGATGACTTGTACTCTGGGTCCTAAATGTCAGGTGTGTCCTAAAAGAAATTATCAATGTTCCAATATTGAAACGAGTGGGCTCCAAAGTGACCCCTTTCAAAGGAACAAGAAAGTATAACACACAATCTTTCTAATTATGCCATTAATGATTCCTAGTCCGTGTGCCTTCCTCTGTACATTCCTTTCGTACAGGGACCCCCTTATCTCCTGTGGCCTCCTCTTTCTGGTGTCACATTTCCTGACTTGCAATTGATCCCCTAGTCTTCTCTCAGTGCAAACACCTCCTCTGTTTCCTCTGCAGCTGCAGATCACGTCTGCTACTACAACCTTTCTTCCTGACCCAAGGAGAAGCACCATCAGGAACCTCAGAGAAGAACTCCAGCCATTTCCTGCCTTCAGCTTTCCTGCCCTACATCCACACAGCCGAAGCCACAGAACAAACGAGCAATGAATAAAAACAGAATGGGCCCCGCCCTGACAGATGAGGGTATATGATTATCTTTTCCCCAATAAAACACCCTCCCTTCCTGTTCTTAAGGAAGAAAATTGCCTTTTCCTGCCACAGCTGTCAGCTAGGGTGCTGCTCAAAATTTGAATACAACCAGCAAACCTTGTCCCTAAAACTTTCCACTGGTGACAGATCACTTCAGAAAGCCTGGTTCTCAGCAAGTACTTCAGTAAGAGCCTGCAAGTGAATAAATAAGCTTTGTATTGTTGCAAATAAACCAGAGCTTTTAAATTGACATTTAAAGCAGTTTCACCACAATAAACCATGTTCCTGAGTCAAAACCATACTGATCTTTCCCATCTCAGGGGAAATACCCCTTCCTCTAGAAGCCTTCAGGATGTAAAAACTATGTTTGGTGCATATCCCAGTAGCACTCAGCACCTCCCCTGTCACAGCTGTGTCCTTTCACCTGCCCTATCACCATCCTTACCATACACAACTTCAGTGGCCTCTTTACCAACACATTTTCCTGTTACAAGACATGATCCATGAAGCCTCAAACTATATCTGGTCCTTTTACCACTGAATTACCCTAAACACAGTAGGACCCAGTAAATATCACTGAGACTATTATAAATGCAGACATTATCAATTAACCATTAATTTGGAGTCCAAATCCAGGCAGCTGTTTCACTGAGGTTAACCTCAATTCCACAAACACTTTGAGAATGTCTCTTGTGTCTGATATGGCACAGGATGAGTCAAACCCAAGTCCTGCCCTCAAAGAGAATACAGTGAGCAAGGAACTCAAGACAAGTACACAAATACCTGTGATGCAAAGTATATACTGGAAGCCCCAAAAAGGATGACTGGAAACCCAGGGCAAAGATAAAGAGACTACAAGTAGTTCAAGTAACTAGAGCTAAGCCTTTGGGGCAGATAATAGGAGGCCAGGGCTCAGAAGTCCTTGAATTATATCTCTAATTGAATAATCAGTATGTGCTGGGTTAAGTGCTTTACATTCATGGTCTCATTTATTCCTTGAAACAACTGTCCATAAAAACCTTCCTGTTATACAGAAGGAAACCGGCTGAGAAGTCAAGGAAATTACCTGAGGTATCACAGCCTCTAAGTGGCAGAGCTAGGACCCATGCTGCGGCTAGCCTGATGACCACAGCAGCCATACCCTAGTGCTCTGGAGCCTGGGCTGCCTTGTTAGGGAGTTGTTACTTCAGCCAACAAGCTTCCACTTTGAGTGGGAGAATGCCAAGGTTCAAGCTTCTGCTTGGGAAGATTAGTCAGACAATGACAAGCAGAATGGTTGGGAGCAGTTAGGTTGGAAGCTTACTGTAGTTCTCCCAATGTATTCTGAAACTCCTCAACTGGGAGGATGGTAGCAGGACTGGCAAGGGCGTTCAACACTGAGGAATTCCAGAGGAAGAGTAGAGAAAGTCAAGAATGATCCCAATACATGTAGCTGGAAGGAAGGAGATTTGGAAGTGGCTCGGCACATTTGCATGCCATAGGAAAAAGCAGAAATGAATGGGTGAAAGTATAACAGATTTAAATTCTCAGCTCTTGGCTCTACCTCTGACAAAACCTCCTCAACTCTCCCAGCTGTCCCACTACTGTCCTCAGGGCATCTGAGCCCCAGGCACTCACAAAAACAAAGGAGCGATAATGTGAAATGGGGCACCACACAATTATGTCCACCCAGTTCTCTCCTCCAGCCATCACTCCCAGAAAAGAATACCCAGTCCTAAGTCGGCACCAGGAGTTAGAGGCCCAGGATAAATTCTGGCTGCTTCACCCATTCCGTGTATCCTTGGGCCCAAGGCCTAACTTCTCTGGATCTCAGTTTCCTCATCTGTAAAACAAGGAGTCTGGACCATAATCAGAAGTTACAAACTGGAAGCACATGAGCCCAACTCACCTGCAAAATGGATTTTGTTTTATCAGCACAATACCATTGAACTGAAATAGCTTCCACACTTAAAATCAGGCCATCTCACCAAAAAGAAGCATATCTGAAGCCCCTCCGGAAACAGACCTGGCAGCACAGGGTGCACATTCCTACGTGGCATCAATCAGCTTGAGCTGAGTAGCCACTGTCCCCTTCATATGGGGACCTTCTCCTAGTTTGCCACAGTCCCCACCACCACCTACTGCTCCCTGAGATTGGCCACTCATTACCTACATCTAAGCCATTTCAATCATGCTCATTAGCCCCTGTAGGCACCTGAGTTCACAGCTCCTGGAGAGAAGATGCTCTAAAAGACTATCATTGGAAGGCTCAGGAATTGGGTACTGTAAACAGAAGCACAGAGGAGTGGCAGCAAATTCCCCAGAACAGAAGATGTAGGCTTCTCCAAAGAGCAGGGGTTTGCTACAGCTGAAAGAGGTTCATTAACACATGTGTTAGGCCTGGCCACTCCTCCCCACACCCCACTAAGGAGGCATAAGGCCAGATGACATCAGCCTTGGACAGTCAGAGAAACCCCATCATGAAACAATTTGCTTCCCCAGCCACTCTAATTTAACAATTAGCTTAACAACCCTGGTCAGGCATTTGCTGCTAGAGCAGGAAGTGATCCTGATTGGCAGCAGCTTTAACCTAAAAGCTTCAGGAGGGACCCCCCCACCCCTACTGTCCTTGCTTCACCTAGCCTGCACCTCCTACTCACACATACAAATATTCTAGATCTCTCCAAAGAGGTTCCATTTCTCAAGCCTCCCAATTAGGCTCCTTGGAAACTTTCCCATGTTCAAGATCAGTTTCTCCTGCTGCCATGGTAGCCATTCTCTCTCCATCAGGCCTGCAGTCCCCCCAACCCCACCATCTCCAGAAACATGTTAGGCCAGGATGCTGCAGTCAATCACTTCCTTGGCCCTCTGGGAGCTGGGATGTGGGAGCTGGAGTGTGGAAGTCTGTGCACAGGCTGTGCTGCAGGGAAAGGGGTACCAGTCACAGGGATGGTAGGCTTGGGACATTCTGGGTACACATCCTGGCAGAGAATAAGCCCCTGGAGCTGACTCTGCCCTGAGTAAGAATGCATGATTCTCCCTCCTCCACTTTGTCCTGTTCCTGTCTCTAACTCCTCTCCAGTGCTCTACCCTACAGCTGAATGCTAAATGGGGGGGGGGGGGGCACAGAGAGAGAGGGAGAGTGAGAAAGTGAGAGAGAGAGAGAGAGGGAATTTATTAAGGGGAGACCAAAAAGAAAAGTTTATAAAGCCACAACTCCATGGAAACCTGGAGGCTATTTTAAAGTATTAGAATTCCAGGATAGATGGGGTGAGGCCAGGGACCAAAATAGCAGACCCTCAAAGAGGAAAGGATCCCTGTATGACTAGATGGAAATTTCAGAGAGATCATGCAGAAAGAAATGGCATATAAAAATGGAACAACAACCTAGGAAATTAATCTGACCAAAAATAAAACTAAGGGATGTCAAGGTCAACCATGGAGGGTTATTTTATTCCACCAAAGCAAATGGATGAGATGGAAAATGAATGGCACCAGTTGGCGGTGTTCCTGGTACAAGACATATCCTGAGAAGGGAGGTCCTTCCCAATTTTCCCTCCTCAATGGATAGGAAAGAGGTCAGCACGGAGCTTACAGCCAGGGCAGGGAACCTGACAGACAAGCGAGATGTAAATAAATCACCAGGACCATATGGCATCCACCTGGGAGTCCTAAAGGAATTCAAGGGTGAAATTGTAGAGCTGATGCCCAAAATGTGTAACCTCTGATTACAAAGTCACTCGCGCTCTAGCACTGGCAAAATGCCTACAGAGGCTCCATTCATAAGAAAGGATCAGGGAGAATTCTTATTTTCACATCAGCAAAGCAGACAGAACAGATATTAAGGACAGGCCTACTACGTATGTAAGGAGCCATGACTTAGAGGAAAAGACAGTATGGTGCTTAGAAGAGCAAATCATGTACATATGAGTTTTTGAGAGAGTAAGTATGAATATGAATTAGATAGAATCTGTGGGTATTTATAACATAACTTTCCAGGAAACTGTTAGCAAGGTGCTATAGTAAAAACTTTTCAAAATTGATTAGTGACAAGGAAAATATGTTTTCCAGGAATTGACTTGTGAGAGAGAGAAGGAAGGAGAGGGAGGAAGAAGGAGAAGGAAGAAAGGAAAGAAGAGGAGAATAAGAGTATTTTATACATTTAAAAAATCTTAAGAGCCATATCAACCAACTGTAATGTGTGTACCCTATTTGATTTCAGGTAAAATAAGCTTTAAAACATAATAAGCAGACACTTCTCCAAATAGAGAAATAAAAACTGGAGATTTTAAGGCATCAATAGTAAAACAGGTCTTATAAAACAGTCTTACAAAACAGGACAGAATGAGCTATATTGTGGGTCTACACTCTTCCAAGCTGGGAAAAACTGATCTAAGGAAATATAAGAATATTTTTAAAAATAAATAAATAAAAACTTTTTTAAAAAAATATATTTTCTCAGGTTCTAAGATTGATGAAAGAGACAGATGAGCTTCAGTTTGATGGGTTTATCTACCTCTTGACAGTCCCTTAGCCTCCTACCCGGAGGAGATGAATTCTAGATCTTATGACTGTGGGCTCCAGAACCTACCTATGTCTGGAAAAATAGCAACAGATCTAGATTTAGCTCACAAAAAATGCTTTTCACTAGACTATCTCAGAGAGTGTCCATCACACTTGGCTAAACCCTAACCACGTGGGCCTGCTGTGGGCCATCCCTTTATCCTTCAACTTCAGCATCCATTCAGTTAATGGAATTCAGGATTATACAGCCAAGACTGATATTCATAGAAAAGTTCATCTGATCCTATGAACCAAGACTTCTAAAACAAACAAGAGTATAACTGGATTTGCCCATTCCTTTAGAGTAATTTTCATTACCATGTCTTTATCTTGGACAAAAAACAGGGAATTAACTGTAGAAATGCAAACCTTGAGTAAGCTCAGCATCCCAACCCATTCCTCTGTAACCTATCCTCTCTACCTCTAATTCTGCCACCTCAAACATGGATGACTGCCACATAATGACAGGTCTATGCATCTATCTCTACTTACTCAAGTCTAGTAATTCATTCAACAAAAGGGGACAACACACCTTCTCCCCACAATTTTCCATAGCTGTCGCAGACCTTAAAATTGACTCTATCACTTGAGGACTGAGATGAAGGCCTTGTTGGAGAAGACAGAAATAAAAGAGTTCTATGTTGTGTCACCTGCTAAAGTGTGTTTGAATATAGTGTCTATGTCCATGGGATCAATGCTGGCTCTCCTAATTACAGTGGAATGAATCAGGGCACAACATCCTCATCTGTCAAATGGGTATAATTAGGTTTATCTATTTCATGTTTTATATCATGAACTATGAGAGTAACAAAACCTTTTATCTTTGTACGGAAGTTTTTTTTTTTTTTAAGAAAAGCCATCATTAAAAATTAGCTGAGTTACCTCTTCATGCAGTCCAATAACTGTGGCATTGCAAAAATAACCGTCTTTTTAAAAAAGTAAACTTTATTGAAGTCACAACAAAGTTTACCTATTTCAAAGAGCAACTCTGGAGAATGACTGTGGAATGCTTATAAAGAGCTTGGTACATTAGCTAGTGCCTAACAAGTACTCAGTAAATATTACCTAGTACTAACAACATCTTTCTAAACAGAAGATCTATTCTTTTCTTGATTTGCTTAAGTGTAGCTTTTAAAAGACTGCTATTTTTAAAAGAGAACTGATGTTAACTCTCTGTTCTACAATCCATTGGCTCTTGACTGGGTTTTTATTATTTTCTTGTGCACTATTTCTTTATACCTGTCTATATAGTATATCATTTTATAAATTATGAAATCCCTTCTATGTCACTGAGGCACATTCCTGAGTAACAGCTGTATGACAACAAGCAGTAAGTCTGCAACTTAACGAGTGAGCCATTAACTGATTCCAAATTTCAAATGACACTGTCTTTGATTAACTCACCAAAGTGAAAGGTGTACACTCTGAACTAGCCTGTGTCTATTCTTTAAGCGCACACCCATCATTATATGAAGATTCACAGTAATCAAGCCCAGAAGACTAATGTATATGCCAGAAACGCCATTTATTGAGTGCCAAAAACAACAACAAAATAAAACTGCCACCCTAGAGTGCTCATGTCAGCATGATCTGTGCAGGCTGATGTACTAGGGAAACCAGACCTTCATTAGGAAGTTGCTTAGCGAGCATGCAATCAGGGCTAGGCAAACCTACATGAATGGCTCAGTGGCCACAGGCCACTGATGTATCCTTCCCTAGACTAAGGCTACACCTGCCAGAGAACCAAAAGGAGAACCAACTTCTGCTTCTTTACCTTGCCTTTCAGAAGTGCCCCACCTGATCAGTACCTTCTCCTTACAATTTTCCTCACTCAGTGCAATTAATGAGGTTTCATCTTACTAAATTACAGTCACCTTTCAGTGTAGCATCCCTGAACTCACTCCCAGTCACACTGATGGAGTCTTTACTCTTTCCTCACACATTTGCAGAACAGTTCCCTGTCCACAGCAGCAGATGGTAGATTACATCCATGTGGAATGTATGATGGCCTAATTTAACTCAGAGGCAGCTTCATTTCTATTATTTCCAGATTCAGGGACAGGAGAAGGGGACATCATTTTTACATCCATGAAATCTCTTTCAGTAAAATTCCCCTAGGCCAGGACCCTCGTTTCTATTTTATTTCACAGTTCTTTAGCAAGCAGAATAGGAATGCATTACTAGTAGGCACCTCATCAATGACATTGACTGACTTGGCAGGTGAAGCCACAGACATTTGCTTTATTAACAGGAAGAAACCACTTTTTAAGTATTAGTTGGAGGGCGAGGACAGAGAGAGCAGATTCAGGGAGCAGATCAGAACAGAACAAGTCCAGGAAGAAGGGCACACTGAGCTGCTGTCTTTACAAGGACTTGCAGAAGGAAGGAACATGTTTGCACATTGTATTTAGAAAACCGATATCCACTACTTAAAAAGGAACAGTTCCTCTTCCATGACATTTATCCTGGCCAATATCCTTTCTCTTCCCTGATGTCTTAGCCCATGGAAGAACATTCAGCTTCAGTCTCTTGAAGAAAGAAACCTGGAGCCTGGCATAGAAATTCTCTTATTTCCCAAGTCTCTGAACCTACCTACCTTGCTGTTCGGGAGAGTCCTGCCTTCCTACATGGTTCTATTGTGGGTGTCTCCCACTCTCTTAGTCTAGGTTTGAGTTGCAAGACAATGTTCATGAAAACAACCCTAGGACTGGAGCCCTAGCACTAAACAGTTCCTGACAAATCACCTTCTCTGAGCCTGATTTCCCTGCTATAAATGAGAGTAACTACTGTAGTAGTTTTAGAGTTGATGGGAGGGGAGCTTAACATCTGTCTAGCTATGCAGAAAACAGCATGTGAAATAGCAGTAGTGAAAGAAGGTTTGTAATGGCAAGTCATGGAATGTGTTCAGGGAGATCAGAGACAGAAACAAAGTGAGGTCACAGAGGACTGCATCACATGCACTTGTGGTGGAACAAGACAGAGCTTCACAACATGGACAGTATGTGAGAAAAGACCATGGCTGGGAAGAGAAGGGGACTCAAGCAAAAGTTCTAGCAGGAGGCAGAGTCCTAGAGTCTAGACTGAGCATAGTGTGTTCTGAAGCCAGTAGAGAGAGCTCTGGCAGTTCTCCAAGGACCTGGGAATCATGTACCTCAACGCTTTCTGGACCTCTTACCAGGAATCACAGAGCCTGGTGCTCAGACTCAAGGTCTCCAAGTTTCTTGGCAGTTACCATGGTACTGAGGTATACATGCACATGCACACACATGCCCACATGCATGCACACACAGGCATGGCTCTGATCACTCCACTGCTTCAGCAGCCTGTACATCCTGCTCTCCACAAAAGCTTGTCCAGATATTTGTGCTGCTACCCACAGGGCTAAAGTCTGTCTCTACTGCCTTTTCAGTCTCTGCCTTCCCACCACATATGCCACCTTGTATAGTGGTCTCTGCCCATAAGCCTCGGACAACAAGTTCCCAGAAAATAGGGATCAAATCCCCCTGACTACACTAACTTCAACTCTAACCTCCATGTAACTTCTCCTACCTTAATTATTCCTCACTCCACACTGTATACCCT
Organism: Hystrix cristata; assembly: GCA_004026905.1. Classification (NCBI taxonomy): domain Eukaryota; kingdom Metazoa; phylum Chordata; class Mammalia; order Rodentia; family Hystricidae; genus Hystrix; species Hystrix cristata. The sequence goes on along the minus strand of PVJO010005560.1, from coordinate 56,593 downwards.
CCTTATTTCCTGATTTTACCATGTTGTGATGCATATTTTTTATAAGCTGCTGCCATTCCCTTTTGAAACAAGGTGCATCTAAATACATGCCTCCCGATCTGGCTCATCCAACAGCAGCCTGAGAAGACAGTCTCTCTAGTCTCTTCTCCAGAGACATCTTGGCTCTCCAAATTCATCCTTTCAGGCCAAATGTCACATTTCCTACAAGTCCTTCCCCAGCTCCTCCAAGTAAACCTCACCTTCCTTCCCTACATGTGAATTCTACAGCAGATGTGATTGGTAACTGTGATTGTCTTAGTTACTTTTCTCTCGTTGCTGAAACAAAATACCCAACACCCAAAGTTAAGAGAAGAAAGTTTATTTGGCTTACAGTTCATAGAGGTTTCAGTCCACAATAAGGTGGATCCAAAGCAGGGTGGCCTGGCAGACAGGCAAAAGGCAGCAAGGCAGGCAAGGGGGTAAGCAAGAGGTAGGCAAGCCTCTTTCTGTCCCTTATATGTTATCCAGGCTACCCGGTTTTAGGGCGGTAGCACTCCCACCCTTAATCCTAATGCCCTTAATCCTAGCGTCACATCCTTTATCCCACAGAACTACGCCAAACCAATCAGTGGACTAATTTAGTCATCAGACACTCTAGATCCAGCCCCACCTATGACCACATGAGGCTTTGGGGGGACATCTAGACACAAACCATAACAGTGATGTATCAACTTCACTTGAGTAAGTGCTGCCTCAAAGATGAGTGAAACTCTGGGTGTGTCTGTGGATGACTGACACGTAAACTGAAAACAGAGGAGGGAGGACCACCTGGCACCAACCAATAAGCTTGCAGCCTGGACACAGTAAGAAGGGAAAAATGAAGGGAGCCTTCCCTTCTGCCTTCAGAGGAGCTCTGGTCTCCACCTTTGCCTTTGGGCATATGTTTCCAGTTCCTTCGGGCTTCCAGTGCAGATTCCAGCCTTCCAATGCAGACCCTTCAGCTTTCAAACACAGACCACAACAGACTCTGCAGTGGGCTCCAGGCCTGGATCCTCCAGCCCTCCAGCATGCAAACATCCATTTTGTATTCTTCCACCCCGGTTCTGCAACTAGCTGTTGTAAACCTACCCAGTAAACTTATATAATCATATATATTTTTATATTAAATTTGTTCCACTAGTGAAACCTAAATGTGACAGCAGGTACCCTATTCCACACCACAATCCACCTTAAACATTGCTTAAAAATTAATTTTGCTAAAAGCAATCCTATTCTATCATTCCCTCATTCAAAAACACTCAATGGCTCCCACCACACAATGAAGGACTCCTTCACTTTACTACCACTTTACTACCTCTAGTTTGATTTCCTGTTTTTGCCCGACATACCTAAGAATCCAGCCTTTCTGTTTTCCTCAAGCACGCCCTGTTCCCTGCTACAAGTGAAGAGAGAGCAGCAGTATTTCTCTCCAGCACTGTTGCTGGGCTGCACACTACACAGAGAGAGACACATGCATTGAGTTCTGGGACAACCCCTGTCTCTCAGACATTTTAATTATGTTCCCTCAGTATTTCTTCCTCCTCCTACTACTAGGTTTCCAGGAATTTATTTTCCCCCAGGTGGCATGATAGAAAGAATGTGGGCTACGGAAGGATAAGGAGGTAAGGAGGAGAAGCCATTTTCTCCTCTGACATATAGACCAATTGGTTCAAATCCTGGCTCTGCCATTTAATAGCTGTGTGATTTTAGACAAGTTACTAGCTTCCCTGAATCTCTCTCTGTTCATTTTAAAAATGTGGACCACATGAGTTATTGTAAAGATCAAATAAGACAGTCATAAAAATGTCCAGTGTGATACCAAACATGTAGAAGGTATTCAGTAAATAGGAAGTATGATTGTTGAGGAGTATTGTTCTTGTTATCCATGCTTCCATACCCTGAAAGACCAAAACAAGAGATTAGCGCTCTGCTTGATATCCTTGGCCTCCAGTCTCAACACAGGCACTGCCAGGCACTTGCACATCACATGTCACATTGCCACCTCACACCTCGGTGGCAATGCTGCACTGTTGCTTTTTACACCACCACACCAGTACAGTTCTTCTCTACCCTTCCCAAGCACCAGGATTTTTTTCTTCCTTCTATAAAAATGATTGACAGATGTTTGTGTCAACGTTTTATTCAACTGTTGGGGAAAGGCTGTAAACCGATAAATACTTAAAGTCCGCCAGGTTTCTCTAGCACCTCCATACTTAGTGTGGTAGAGTCTGGGCATCAGTTTGTGATGGAGGCAAGCATGTTTTGCTCTATTTGCCTTATACTTGTTTCTCTGAACTAAACGCAGGTATTAGGGTATTAGGCCTAGTACTAAAAACTCTAAAGGTAAAATCTCATCTATAGCACATAATAAAAACACCTCCCAGGGAATGGAAATATCAGTGTATTGGTGCCTGTAATTGATAACACTGTTGTTGGTGAGCCGAACAATTACTTTTTGGCTTTGGTCCTAATTTCATAAAGCAGCTGGACACTTCTGTACAGCAACATGGCAGGATGTCATAGAGGCTGCTACCTGGAGAAAATCAGGTTATACCAGGTAGAGGCTGACAAAGGCCATTCAAACACTCTTTCTATAGATGGAGATTAGTGGTTTCCTTCAGGAAGAGGTCCATTGCCCTAGCCCCAACTTCTAGTTGATCTTAGAAATGGGATCTGGCTGAGTTAAAGCATCAAATTTTGTTTGAGAAAGAGATTTTCAGAATAGTAATGGAGGACTAACCCTAATCCTATAGAAAAGAAGCCATTTTCTCCTCTGTCTAAGGATAAGATGGCCCTACTAGGGCCACAGCTAACCAGCTGAGTTACCAGCACAGGTCCTGAGAAGACAGGTGCAGCACACCACAAGGAAAGAGAGTAGTTAGATGCCTTTAAACTTTGTCTTCATTTCTCATAGTTAGTGGAGATGATATAACGATCCAACTCTGAGATCCACAAAGATGGGAAAATGAGACTAATTTCAGTGGGGAAAAGTCACCTGAGGCCTCTCTATCTTTAATCACTGGAAGGAAAAGAAACAACCCCCAGTTTTTTTTTTTAATCTCTGAAGCCTAGAAACTGATACAAAAACACAAAATGTAAACATTCACCCTAAATACATGTAAGATGTAATGCGTGTACGTTATTGAAGGAAGCTCAATTGGTCTACATAGAAAACTAGAGAAACAAATGCAAGATAGATACAACTAAGTACAGGCATGTAAAAAAAAAAAAGCAGGGCATGTATGCAATAAAAAGAAGTGAGGAAGGAAGAAAAGCATGAAGTATACACCTCACATTTACACTGGTCAATGACCATTCATTGTGACATTCATTCAGGCCTCAGGAGTCTTTGATCCAAACCACGCACACAAAATCCATAGCTGATATGGAATCCATCTCTGAAAAAGGAAGTATGTGTTGGTCACATCACCCTCTGCCTGTGTGCTCTCTTACTAACCTGTCGATTCTGGTTTCCATAAGCAGGAAAAGCCAACATGGTAGGGAGGCAGGTAGGACATATGATCCTTGCGTATAGCACACAAGTCAAGAATATGATCCTTCCACCACTTGCGCCTTCACACAGGTGCATACACCTATCCCAGATCTTTCCTCTTATGTTTTTGAGGTGTTGTTGCTGTTGTTATATGTTTTGGGTTCTCTGCTGTATGTTTGAAGTTGATTCAAGCATCCTAATTTGACTGTAAGCCTTTGATCTTCCATGATCTCTGGTTAAGGTGCCAACTATGTGCAAAGTACACATGCTAACTTCCCATCACAACAAGGACAGGTGGGAAGACATAGGGAGGAACAGTCAAGGTCAAGGAATGCAGAAAGAGGGAACCACCTCAAGAAGAGAACATTTTACTGAGTGGCAGAATATGAGGTCCTCTTTCTGGCTCTGCCACTAGGAGGAGGTGAACTAATCACTTAGCCTCTTGGGAACTCAGTTTTCTTATCTGAAGAAATAATGCAGACAGGCTAAATTATCTCTAATGTCCCTTCTGGGTCCTCCTAGATCTCCCAGTTGGAGATTTAAAGCCCTTTTCCAGCCTGCATGCAATGGCTAACACACCCTCCTTAGGAAGTGGTGTTTGCACAAAGCTCTTAGAGCTGTACAGAGGACAGAGATCACCTGGGCCCCATAGTAGAAATTGGAAAGTAAATGATACGGAGGGTGGGGAAAAACTCTTTTTTCCCACAAAGCCTCCTTGTGGACTAGATGACTCCACCTGTTCTAGAATACCTCCACCCTTCCCAGAATGCCCTGTGCTGGGAGGCTGACCTGTAGGGACCAAGGTTCCCTCTGACATCTTTCTGGGTTCAGCCTGTAGAAAGCCTCGGCAGGGTATCAGAGAAAGCAAGGAGGGTGTGGTCAGGATTTCCCCTCCTCCCACAGCCTCCTATGCAGCTGATGGTCTGACTGTGTCCTCAACCCAAAGTCACAGCTCCTTTTGAGTAGCTAGCCACACAGACTTTGCCTCCACCTTCTGGGAGCCACTCTCTTACTCCTTTGAGTCTAGAGAAACTAACCTCCCCATTACTAGTCTCTGCCCATACCTTTGTAAACGTTTCTTCATTGAACTTACTCAACATGGCAGGGCCATCTGTTTCCAGAAGGGACACCGACTAGTACATCTAATGAACCCATTTTCTCCCTACTCCCATCAGTAAATCCTGAAACTCTTCATACTGAGCCACTCCAGCTACTCAGGACTTTCTCTAGGGCAGCAGAATTTCCAGACACAACCTGAATTATCTCTTTGTAGCACCCTCCATGCCTACCTGCAAAATTCCCTGTTCAGAAGAAAAGCATCACAATGGCTACATACCCTAGTTCTGAGGATGGATGGACAACACAATGTCCATGTCATTATCTAATACACTCTATCACCTAAGCTAGCGACTCAGCATCTGTTTTTGGATATAAGCATCCTCTCTAACAACACCCAGGCCATCTTCCCAAGGGTGATGGTGTCCTCGGGATCCTGTGTTCCCACCAAGCCCGGATCTACTGCTGCTCCCCTGAACTCTCCATAAATCAGAATGTGACCCAAATTGGATGCCTCTATCTGGCTTCTTGAGAAGTAATGACCTCTCTCAGCCCAGTCTAAGCTTGACATTTTAATTTCTTAACATTGTTGCTTTTTACTAATAATGGTAATAACATTAAAACAGGTATTGAGCATTGATGTACATCACCAATCTAAACACCTTGTGTATTATAAATTCAATCTTTGCAACCCTATGCAGTAGAAACCTTTATTATACCATCCTGTTTAAAAGAGGAGAAAGTGGAACACAGAGATTAGGATCACATGCCAAGATTTGAACCTGTGCAGTCTAGCTCCAGAGCTTGAACTCTTTTGTTTTTGTTTTTTAATTTAGAATGAAATGTTTTAAACATGTAGAAAAGAGAATAGTATATAACTAATCCAGACAGATGCATAATCTTTTAGCTTACTGCTATATTTGTTTCATTGTTTTTGCTGAAATATTTTGAAGTGTATTATAGATATCAAGACATTTCACCTACTAGTATTACAACGTGAATGTCTTACATATGAAGGCATTTTTCTTGGTTGTACTACCATTATCACAACTAATGATATTAATAATAAGCCCTTAGCATCATCTAATAACCAGGCTATATTTAAGTTTCCCTAACCGAACCCCAGCATATATAGCCCTCTATGAAATTTGCACATCTTCCTTGCACAGGGCCAGGCTGATCTTCTTCACATTGTTCCTGGTTTTGTTCGTACACTGCTGCCGAAGCCATGTCAGTACTCACACACCTGTCATCACTATGCCATATGCCCCTTGCTGTGCTTTTCCTTCTTAAGTAGTCTTCAAAAATGAAGAACTGCCTCCCTTACTCCAGTTCTCCATCCCTCAGCTCCTGTATAAACATACTACAAACTAGTTTTGCCTGAGTGGAAAAGATCCATCTTTCCAATTTAACTACTGCTCCCCTGCAGCCACAGGCATGAGACACAACAAACGACATACACAAGACACAGTGCCGTTTATGTTCACTGAGAGAAATTCAAGGAAGAGGAGCAAGGAGCTCCCATGGAGAGGGATGGGGTTTTCTGGAAAGAACAGTCTCACCAAGAGGGGAAGAAATTGTCAAAATTTGCTTCATGTTTTTTCCTTGGACACTCTTACTCTAGAAAGAATATTATCAGTTGGAAAAGAAAAGCAAGGTTAGGTCATTCCCCAGTAGAGAGAGCCAGGTATTAGATTCTAGACCTCAAACCAAAAAGTAGTCCCTATGTATACATCTGTTCTTTTCCTCAGAGCCCAACCAATCAGCTCCTGCACTGGCCAGATGTCATCATGGGGCAGCCTCTCAAACCCAAGCGAGCGTGTGCAGTGAGGATTAGCAAGGGAACAGGGTCATCATAACTATTGGTTTCCTTCCTGCTTCATACCTCTTTAATGAAGGAGGAAGTCAATGAAGAGAGAAGTGGAATAAAAAGAGTACAGAGAGGAAGACATTACTGAGTCTGCCCTGCCTACTATTCACAAGCTCAAAGTCCCAAACATACCCTAACACCAAAATCACATGTCTTGCCTCCAAACGCTCCCAGAGAGGAATCATACCATCCCACCTACTGATTAAAAAGAAAAAAAAAAGTCTCTCAGCAGTTTAAACTCCTACTTGTTCTTTAAGGCTTAATCAAAATCACCTCCTGAGTTTGTCCCCACTTCTATGCTTCCCTAGCATCCAGTGATGGCCCAATTGCAGGATGTGCCAGGATGAGCTGTAATTATCTGCTTCTGTGGTTGTCTTCCCCACTACTCTCTGAGCTCCTTGCAGCTAAAACTATGTCTTATTTGTCTTTGTACCCTCTATCTTTAACTTAGGAGCTGTCAAATATTGTCATATAACAAATGTTGGTCCAAATAAACTGAATTCTAGCACTTCTTCCAAAACAACCTTTTGTGTCTAATGGCACTAGAATAAATATATATTTTCTTTTCTTTAAAAAAAAAACTCCCAAGGCTTCTCAACAGCTCACTTTAAAACCAAATTAACTAGAAAACAATATGCAACCAGAAAATTTGTGTCTACGCATATAGAGAATGTAAGTCTGCCTCTTACTAGAGTTCTGTACATCAATCCCTTTACACCACGCCTCCTGAAGAGGCAGCCCAGCCCTTTTCAATACTCACTAACCAAAGATGGGGCACACATATGGCACACCCTCGAGAAATGCTTGTTGAACTGGCCCGATGGTGTCCATGGTCCAAGCTCCCTGGAGAAGTTGACCATCTGCCAAGTACAGCTACAGTGTGTTTGAATTATGTTAAGTAGCTGACAGAGTTCAAATGAGGAAGAAAATTAGCAATCCCTCCTGGAAGTGGGCTGAGAGAAGGGCTTTCTTGCTTCCAAAAAGTCCTAACATCTTGATAAATACTGACATCTGTTTGCCTCCAGCTTGCTGCTCCCAATGTTTGCCAACTGGCCAAGAATGTGTGTGTTTTTACCAACCATTTTCCCCTGTCGCACCCACATCACTTCCTCTGGAGCTAGCAACTTCACAGGCACTACCATCCATGTATACACTTTGTAGACATGGAAGGCAAATACCCACACCCCATTAAGGAAGCCAGGCCCTCGAAGCAACCCGGTGGTTTCCCTACCCTGCCAAAGTGCCAACAGGGCCCTCCTTCAATCACAGGTGCATCACCCTCTTTCCTCTACTTCACTTCTCACTGACCTCTTAAATCACAGAAAAACTGGCTACATGGCCCACTAAAGACACTAAGCTCTCATTGCCAGGGTCCAAGTCCTTCAGAAGACAACAGACTGCTCTAACTGTGACTACTGGCCACCTCTGTGCCCTTCTCTTCCCAGGAAAGCTGTCCTGGTTGTGCCTCTGCCTCTCGAGCTCTCCTGAGATGTCTCGCTGACTCCTTTTCTTCCTGCCCTCTAACTCCGAACAGTTCTCAAAGTTGAACCCTTAAGTCCTCTGCAGCTCTCTTGCCACACTCCTCACACACTCCCACTCCCAGAACATATCTTACACTTAAATGTACCTTGTTCTCTTTCTTTTACATCCCTCGATGCCTGAGGTGGCTGGGTTCCCAATCCTATGTCAGGTACCCCTAAATCCATACCTCACTCCTATTCTCTATGCTGTATACTTCCGTCCCACAGACTCAAATGTTTTAGAGACACCTGCATTTGAATCAGTATTTCCTCTCTCCAAACCAGCTTCCCTTCCCAGATGTCACTGTAGGGCACCCTTTTGTCCAGTGCTCCTTTCTCCTGTCGTGCCTCCATTTTGCAAAGGCAGCAGGGAAGTATGTGATATTATAAAACAAGAGAAAGTAACCAGAGAAGAGAATCAATAGAGACCTTTGTACTTGGAAAACAGCATGAAAGTGTTGATGTGGATTTCTAGAACTTACCTCCAAAGACTCTGATTCAGGAGGACTTGGGCTGGGACCTGGAAGTCTGCATTTTAGTGGTGCCCTAAAGTTATTTTGATGCACGCAGTCATAAGTCACATTCTAGGAAAGACCGAGTTTTAGTATTTGGTTGTAAGATAAAGTAGACAGGGCTAAAAATGTGTGAATGCCCAAAGGTGGCTTTAAGTAGAAGCAATAAACTGTTACAAAGCTTTGTTGCTTAGGGATTTTTATTAAAATCATAGAACTGGGAGAGACCACAGAGATTATCTGGTCTAACTCCTTAATTTGACAGAAGAAAAACTGAAACCCAAAGAAGTTTTTAGCTGTCTACTCAAGACCATACAAGTCCAAGGCAGAATATTTAACCTAAGTGGCTAAGGATGATGCCCTCTGTCCAAGGAAGTAAACAAATAAGCTGGCATAGGCACACTCAGAGGCTTAAAACAGGTTTTTATGTGCAAATGAATTGCCCGCAGCTCTCTTTAATATGCAGAATCTGATTCGGTGAGTGGGTGAGGGACTGTGGTTCTGCATATCTAACAAGCTCCCAGGTGAAGCCAGTAGGGCTATCGACCACTCCCACTTCAGGCAGCGGTCTAAGAAATTAAAATAACTGCTCTTCTATTGTTCTAAGCAAATGGCATGTTTCTTTAAAATGAGCAATTCTGATACAGAAAAACAGTTCCCCTTGTGTCCTCAGCCACGCGGTGTGAAATGAGTGGACTGGCTGCATGGCTGCCTCTAAACTCAGCCTACTAATCACCTGTCCACAGCCAGCGGGGGTGGAGCCTGGAACAAGGGCACTCATGCCTCAGACCCCAGCCCAGTTACTAAAAGGTTTGTGCCACGGGATGATGAAAAAGATGTAGCCACATACTGACTTGAAAACATATTTAGAAAAGTAGATTATTTCATTCTGAAGGAAACTTTCAAATTAAAAAGAAATAATATCCTTTTTCTGGAAATACAAAACCAAACAAAAAAGGTTTTTACTTAGTAAATGAAGACACACTTAGTAAATGAAGACACACTTAGTGCCATTACTGTGAATAAAAGCAGGACAACACCCAGAAGGAGCCTGGAAGCCTGGCTCAGAGGGGACTCTGGCACCACCATGCCCAATGTCAAAGCTTGACTCTGTCACTTACATGCTCTAGGACTTGAAGAAATCCATTTAACCTCAGTCTTCTTATCAGTAAAATGGGTTATGACCAGAACAAAATGATTTACTACATATAAAGCACTCTGCATGATGTCTGACATAGTGGGCATTCCACACAAGTTGGATACAAATGCAAGATGTGAGTACAGTCAGAGAACCACAGTTTAGTGGCTTCCTCAACCACAAGGAGCTTAGCTTGATCAGTCACAGTGGATGTTTAAATTTTTGAGGGAAAAGTATCAGTGGCTGGCATCTGTCAGACATCCCAGGAGCTACTCTAGCACAATATAGTTCTGTTTCTACATTAAATTATACTTCATTCCTTTCAATGACATCATATCTTTGCAAAACTAGATTTGGGGCAGTTGCTATTAAAAAAAGCAAGCATAGCACAAAAGTCAACGTGGAACAGGAAATAAGGGGAGAAATATCCAATCTAATTTCAACATGTGAAAAGTGGTGCAGTGTCTAACAGGCATATACATCTCATTAATACGTCACTGCGGCTAGGAAAGAATGAAATAAAAATACTTTTCTTGGGGGGGATTGGGAAGATGTTGGTTAAAGGATACAAGATTTTAGTTAGCCAGTAGGATAGAGTCAAAAGACTACTTGTACAGTTAAGAACAATGTATTGTATAATTGAAAATTACTAATAGAATAAATGTTCTCACCAAAAGTTAATGATAAGCATGTGAGGTGATTCATGGGTTAATTAGCTTGATTAGCCATTCCACAATATATTTCAGAATATATGTCATACAGACATACAATTTTGTCAAATAATAAATAAGAAAAATACTTTTCTTCCGTTTTATGTATTTTGTTTTTTCAAATCGCTATTACATTATGAGGATACAAATATTTATTAAATTGTTTGGACCTAACTTAACCACTTAATCAACAGACCTAGTATTTTATTTGACCTAAGGGTGCCATAGAAAAATTACTAAGATGTTAAGATAATGTAAACAGAGAATTTGGGGACCTCTACACTGCACAACCCCTTTCTTTTATATGATGAAAATCTCTAGAAGTGGAAGACAAGGAAGAAGATTACAAGGAGTATATACCAGTGGAAGCAGAGTTGGACTCAACCAGACACAGCCCAACAATCACTGCAGAGTGACATTTCTCACATTACACTTAAAGAAGCCACTTACAAAATGCAAACTTTAACTTGGATGTTTAAGAAGAATGTATAAGTCTAGATGCTTTCATCTTCAGCCTGGAGGATGGACAGTCCAATGTGGAAGCAGCTGAAGGAGATGTTACATCCATGAGTGAAGCGGGGGAAGACAGATTCTAGAGGGAAGCGTGTTGATTTAATCGGGCTGCATCGATGCTAGTAAGAAATTCTCAGTAAAATCCAGTTGCAGGTCAAGGCTATGAAGCTTGCAGTGCTGAGCCAAGCCACAGATAAAGCTGATGCTCTCGGGCACCACAGGGAGACACACAGCTTCAAACCTTTCAACTTTGAGAAGGAAGAAAAGGTAACTGGCAGAAAGTTTGGGTCAAAAAACAGTAAGGGCCTCCTTGGTTACAGATTACAAGTGCAAAAATAAATAGACCTCTTCCATTTACAATCTGTTTTATTTGTAGCCAGAAAGAGCCAAGGACTCAGAAATAGAGAGATGTAGCATCAGGTAACAACAGAGAAAGATATATACTGATACCACATTATCATGAACTGAATTGTGTGTGTGTGTATAAAATTTTATGTGTAGTAAATCATTTCATACTGAAATTACATATATAAAGACTCTCGAGCCACCAGATAATGTTCTGTGAGGAATATGGATGCCCAGTGTCCCACTTTCTTAGTGCACTCAGATATTTTGAACCTTCAAAGTGAAATCGCAGACTTGGAGAATAGGCCTGGATTCTCGCAGACTCACTGAATGGAGAGGACTTGATCAAGAGAGAATTACAAGGACAGTAGCTGATGACATCAAGAACCCACTGTGGGTTCTCACGGGGCTACACCAATTAGTCCCAGGCTCCTCCTGCCTAGGAGGTATCACTAGCACAGGCAGAAGACAGGGCTAACTCCAGGCAATCCCTTAGTCACTAAGGACTGCTGGAGCTGAGTTCATGTTTTCCCTCTCCTCCTGCTCCTTCAGCTTTTGCAGACGTTCTAGATGCTGAATGAACGTTTTATTGCCCCCGCTGTCCTGAATCTGGTTTTGTGGTATACTCTGGCCTGGCTTCTTCCACTGGTTTTGACTCTTGGTCACACTATAAACTCTGAGAACTTCTTGATTTGTTAAACCTTTTAAACCTTGCTGTTGTTTCCTCAATCCCCCATTCCTCACTCTCCACCCAGCTTCCAGAATAATGTACTTATACCTGAAAACAGAGTGGCAGGGATGGAGAGGTGGGGGCTGGCTCTTAGAAAATGTACAGGACATGTACTGGAGACTTAATCTCCAGAGGAAGCAGCAGTCTGAAGATAGTATTGTCCTGCCATCAGCCTTTCACCAAGCCACATGTGGTAAGGAAGAAATCAGTGGAAGTTAAAACTCCCTCTAAGAAAGAGGGAAAGATATGGCCCAGGCAGCCAAGACAGATAACTCTGGGGAAAAAGATTTGCCAAATATCCAATTTAAGGAACTTGGTGGTTCTAAGAGAATTCAAACAAAACTTTACTCCTTTCAAAAAGTCCTCTTTACAAACAAGGAGAGGAAACAAATCATGTTTAAGAGCAGTTGTTATATATAGATTAGCCACCCTAAAACTGTTGACCGCACTTTCTTGGGAAGCTCATAAATACTTGGCGGGTCCTATAAAAGTACAAACCAAGGACAGCGTGGCTGGCTCAGAATTTACTCTGTACAGCTCATCCAGAGTTTGGCAAGACTGATGGACTATCATTCCTAGTTTCTAGTAGCTAGGGACAGATACTAGCTGGTGCCAGTTTATTGTGAATTTTGTGTGTCTTGTCTGAAAATGGGGACCCCCAAGCATATGACAATCTTCATAAGACTGGCATTTTTCTCAGAGCTGAAGTAAGCAGAGGATTTTTCCTAAGTATATTCTCAAGGAGATGCCATGGACTTTCAAAATGACTTACAGATTGAAGGAGCCTCATGAATCATCCATTTCAGCACCTTCACCTTGTAGGAAAGAAACTCAGGCCCAGAGAGGTGCAGTGGCCTGCTCATGATCACAGAAGAGTGAGTGTAGCTGAGAACAGAGTCCAGGGCTCCCCACTCCAGAGGCACATCCCTTTGTACCACAATAAAGCCACAGACTGTGCAGCTAGAAAACTTGAAAAGGTCCCTATCAACATCCAAAGAAGGGCAGACTTCCACTGATCATATTTTTTAGGAGTCCCCTTATCCCCAGAAAATGATAAACACAAATTTCCTTTCAAAAGCTGAGCAATATCTGGAAAGTGTACCCAACCACAACACACACATGACCTGTAGGACAAGGGATAGGCAAAAAGTCAAAGCACCCTGAAAGGGAGAACGAAAACCATAGGGTTAAACCTTCCGACACTTGGAAAGAAGCTCCACTTGGAGCTTGCCTCCTTTGTTCTTAACCTGCACAAAGGCTCTCCAGTAATTTGTAAGACCTCACCATTCAAGCTGATATATGGGAAGATAGAACTGAATCCAACAATCCAGAAATGGAATTGTCCCAGAGAACAAATCCTCATTACTGAGGACCCTAGAAGGATGAATAAGGTGTGTACCTGAGGGCAAAACTGAAGGCATAAGAATGGAAAAGTCTCATCATGGAAAAACTGGCACCCAACAGAGAGCTTTACAGCATCTTAAAGAGATGGCTCTTCCGGTCTCCCTAAAGAGTTAGGGTTGGATTTGATGGTGCTATCTCTACAGTCAGATCCTGTCAAGGATAGAGTTCTCTACCTCTGAGGCCTAGAGAAACCCACAGAAGCACATGCTCACACACTTACCCATGGGTATGTCAGAAAGGACCTCATCTGGGAAGTTACCTTGGTCTCTCTCACAGAAAAAAACAAAATTTGTGAGGAAAATCACAAACATGTTTGTTCAAAGCCTAGAAGCATGCTAGGTGGAGTAAGTAAGATGGTCTGAAAATACATCTCAATCAGAAAAATACCTGTATACATAATACATAAAATAAATATCTCAACAAACTAGATAGAACTAGATGGCTATAAGAGCTTAGAAACTGGGCCAGGGTAGAGAAGAAATTAGATGACCTCCTTTTGGATTCAAGAGATGTGTTTGGTAGCTTCAGGAGCTAGGAAGAGGAACTATTCTGGCTAACAATTAGCAAACCTCTGTGAACCCTGCACCCATCTGGCAGCCCAGTTATCCTGGCTCAAAAACCAGACATTACAATCAGATTCTATGGGATTACAGAGAATTAAATTGTATAACGAAGTCTGATGCTTGAAGTGATACATGAGGGAATCTGTTAGGAAATGCTAAAAGTCATTTCTGTTACCAATTTATGTAAAAGTTTTTAGTAAATCGAACCCAAACCCCTCTTCTCTCAAAGAAGTAATGGTTACATCAGACACTGTAGAAGTTTAGCATTTCACTATTTGGGATGAAGAATTCACCAGCTTTCTTCTTAAAGTTCCAAGTGTCCTGAAGGCTTATGGTTAACTGAACAAGCTATTTGCCATAATCTCCAATAATTAAAGAGCTATATTCAGCTAGATTACAGATAATACTCTCCTAGAGAAACTTTGGTTGGAACTACTGATAATCTCAACCCACAAAGTTACTTGTAAACTTAAGAGACGCTAATCAAGATTCCTAAAAATTCAGGATAGAGGTAAAAGAATATGTAACCATTCTCAGGGAGATGTTCTATCACACATCTCGCAAAGCTCCTACTGACAAGGTAAAGTTAGTTCATCCCTGGATAGTACAGTCTGGACCACAGTGCTGGTCTAGACTGCAAGCCACCCACAGATCAGTTGGCCATTGTGTCCAGTTGTGGGAAAGCAGTCTGAAGGTCCCTGACAAGCTGTCTGGATCGGGCAAATGCTGTAAGGTTGGCCATCTATGCACTACAAAGCTAGGGGATACCTGCTAAGGCAAGGCTGGGAGGTGTTTTCTAAAGACCCACTGAAGCTTATAGGGAAGCATCAAAACTGGGTCTAAAGCTATCCCTGAAGTTTGCACAGCAGTTAGGGTGGGAAGGCAGATATTCGACATATTCTCCATTGACCTTCAGAGGCCTCTACAACCATTCAAATAAAGCAGTAGCAGGAAGATGGGCATAGTGGAGGAAGTAGCACTGTAGCTGATACTGAAAACACCCAAGCCTCTCTTATACAGCTATCTCCACCTAGCCTCAAGTTCTCCTGATGCCTATGAACAGTCGCGAAGCAAGCTAAGAATGTTAGTTCAAGCTTGCAGGTATAGGCCTGTGGGTTATTTGTTAGGGTTCTCTAGTAGAACAGATAGATGGATGGACGGAGTTATGCAAAGGGTTCATTACATAGGCTTACAGCATCAGAGGCAGGATAGCCCACAGGGGCCATCTGTGTGCTGGAGAGCCAGAGGACCCAGTAGCTATTCAATCCAAGAAGCTGGAAATCACATAACAAAAGGGATCAAGGATACAGCACCAGTCCCAGACTGAAGGCCTGGGAGCTCCTTGGAGAGCTGCTGGTAGGAGTTGGCATTGAAAGGCTGAAGAAACTGGAGTCTGTCGTCCACAGGCAACAGTACTAGCAAAAGACACACCTACCCAGGCACAATGGAGCTTTTTCAAACACAAGTCAACTTCTTCCTTCTTCCTTATCATTCCACCCAGCTTCAAGCTTATTGAATAGTACCGCCTAGAGTAGGGTGGATCTTCCCCATCAATTTGCTGGTCCACATGCCAACCAATAACCTCTAGACACTCCCACAGACACACCCCAAAGTGTGCTTTACTAATTTGCTAGGCATCTCTTAATCCAGTCAAGGTGATAATCACCATTAACTGTCACAACTCTCCAAGCCAATTTTTGACTCACGCCTGACTTGACCCCTCTCTCTGAGCTGTGCATCTGGCAAGAGGCCAGCAGATTTCCCCAGTTTGCACATGGCAGACACTCTCCATGGAAAAGAAAAAAATTAATTTCACACAAGCAGTCAATCCCACTGGCATGTTTGTGTACACCGAGCCAAGCAGAAATGGATTCTAAAGGGAGCACTTGTGGGAGAGGATGGGAATTTTAATGTTGAAAAAGGATACTGTGTCGAGAATCCAAGTTAATAAAAGGAGCAGACACATTTGCACCCGAAGTGTGAGCAATATCACATGTGTGCACAGAGAACATATATGTACACATAGGCATGCAGGCTTTCTACTTTCATGGGAAAGTTGTGTAAGCATATAATTGTCCAACCATCAGACATTATGGGTTTTGTTAGTATTTCATATTCAAAATGCTTAGAGAGTTTATAGAGTGGATTGGTGTCAAATCCCTTTATGGTAGAAAATTGAAGGGGCTTAAAAAATATTCCTACATCCTGTATGATTTTTGTTGTGCCAGCCTCAGTAAAAGCACCATTGCCCTTTCCCCACTGCCTAAACCAAAACCTGGAGATTATGTGAGACTTCAACCTTCCCTTGAACTCCCACATCAACTAGACACTGAATCCACTGGACACCTCTGTCATTCAATTTCTCCTGTCATCAATGTAACTTGAATTCCTGCTTCCAATTTTACCCCTTCCAACATAACACATCTCACGAAGTCCTAAACTAACCTAAATTACAACTTTTATTCTACCACTTCAATACCTAAAATACTTTATAATCCCAACCCCCTAATGCTTACAAGACAAAATCCAAATCCCAGAATACGAAAATCCAAGATCTCACATGCATCTCCAGTCCCTCTCACGCTACAATCCTCTAATTCTCTGTGATCTTTGTACAATTCTCTGCATTTGTCCACTATTCTTACTCTACTAGGAACGCCTCTCCCAACACTGCCACTCTGGATAGTGCACCCATTTTCCAAATACCATAAAGTATCTCCTGCTCTATGACCACTGCAACAACTGCCAAAACAGGATTAACTACTCCCCTGTTTTGTCCCTGCTAGCCACCAATGTAGTCCTATCATACACATGAAATAATTTAGTACACTCCTAAAAATATCTAACATGTATCCCTCTACTACCATGTGAGTTTTCTGAAGGTCTAAAAAATGTAACAGAAAGGCTGTGGAGTTCTGAGTGGAAAGAAAGGTAGAAGAAAGTTAAGATAGTAGTTTGATTACCCTGTTTCTCCTTTTGACATGATGGAGTTGGGCTTGATTTGCACATGCCCTTAAAAAATGCAGATTTTGGGGGTTGCTTTTCACCATCTTCTCTATCTGACTCAAAACAAAAGAAGTTCAAGGACATAAGCTGATAGGAAGATCAATAAATTAGTCTTCCCCAAACCTTGAGAGAGCTGGCAAAGAGGTGGCTCCTTGTGAAGGTATTATCTAGGCTCTCTGACACATCCCTAACTACACTACAGACTGAGGGGCTACTACAGACTAAGGGGCTGAGATTTTTCAACACAGGGCCAGAAGTCCTAGACACTTGGCCCTTCGTTCAAAAGACTCTAAGAGCAAAAAATGGTTTGAGGCCACTTGCTGACCATTAGAATGATTATCTCCAAGAGGATTAGTGCCCCCTATTCACCACACAGGATTTGGAGTCACCTAATGAGCTCTGGCATCAGGGGACTAACGAAGCAGTCTTAGCTGCAGAAACTCTAAAGGCCACCTACAGGTGAAAAGTCTCCAGATTACCAGGGCAAAAAGACCCTCAGATGAGAACTAGATAGGGAGAAGGGGAAAAAGAAAAGAAAGAAGAAAGGGAAAAAATGGAAAAATGTAAATAAACCTGCTGCAAATAGGGAATGGTGGGGGAACAGCAGGAAGGGGAGGGGAAGAGGGAGGAAAACCAAGATACATCACATACAGGTACAAAATAACCATGGTGGATATAATCATTATGTATACAATGTACCAATACATGTTCTTGGTAAAAAAAAAAAAAAAAATTTAATAAAATAAAATAAAGACCCTCAGACCCATTTGCCTCCTGATTCCTATCCCCTTGGCTTCCCTACTCCCTGTTTGTCATCCATTTAGCTCAGAATGCTGTGGGCAGAAGATGCAGCTAAGGCCATTCTAAATCGATTTTGACCTTGGTCTCAGAAAGGAAAGGAATTCGCCCAAGCTAAGCAATAGCAACATGATTATGACACCCCACTTGCCACTGTTCCACTTGAACCAACTATCTGACACCATCACTTACCACTGCTTTATTTTTATACTGGACTTGCCTGGTTTGGCCTAGTTTGCCAGTCTTTCAGTCTCTGCCACCATCCCAGGGGACAGAGTTCCCATTTCCTCCAAACTAGAAACACTACTCATAGCTCTAAATGCTGTTTGAACCTCAGAGTCCTGGAAGAAGGACAGTAAGTAAAACACTGATGTTTTATGTGTTAAAAAAAGGTGAAAGAATTTTGGTTAAGAACAATAGTGAACAAACAACACCAGAGAAGTAGCAGGGCAATGGTCCTAAGTTGAACTTCATTTTTCTATATATTTACATTTTTCTATATATTTACAGTTGATTGTGAATACTTCAACTGATGTTAAGGAGTGAATTTTATTTGAAAAAACTAAGCTGACTGCAACTGGTCATTTTAGGAGGCTAAAATGACTTGCAAAGTAGACCCTTGCGAGGTAAGGGGAAACCAGACTCAGCAAGGCTCCTACCTCACACATTAGTCATATTTATCAGAACAAAATCCTAGCCTCTAGAGAACAGGATTCTGCAATGCAGCTCGATATGTAATCCATCCCCACCCCATCCTTCCTAAGACCAAGAACTCCTTGAACACAGAGACTGTGCTATCCACCCCTCTGCACCACAGTGTATGGTGTATACCAAGTGCTCACTGAATGTTTGGTGTATAAATCAACAACACCACACCCTTGCATGCATGTTTACATGGACATAAACACATACGTGTTGTCTTTGTCACTTGCTCATTGCTGAGACAAAATACTTGATACATACAACTTAAAGGGGTAGAGGTTTATTTTGGCTCAGAGTTTCAGTCCAAGGTCAGCTGGCTCCAAGGTGGAAATGGCATAGTGGAAGGTCATGGGCAAAGGACAAGTGCACATCCCATGGCAGCCAGGAAGTAGAGAGAGAAAGGAGGAGCTGGGACAAGAATACACTCTTCCAGGTCATGGCCCCAAGAAATGGCCTTCAACCAGACCCCACCTCCTAGTAGCACATTCAGCAGCTGAACTCGTCAATGGGTGAATCTGCTGCTGAATATAGCACCCTGTGGTGGACTTAATGTGGTCAACTTGAGCAAGAACGCCCACCTGGACTGAGTTGGTGTGATTCTGGGTGTAGAGGATTCACGTGAGGATTGTTGCTGATGCAACATAAAGGAGAACGGGAGCAAAAGATAGTAGCAGGCTGTTTCCCAGGAGAAGCTCTGCTGTGGCTAGTTCTCCTGAAAGGAACTCGGCTGTTCTCGTGGAGGAAGGAGCTCAGGGTCTTGCTGTTGTTGAGAATGGCTGCTGTCGCTTCAGGGGAGCTCTGGTCGTCATCTCTGCTGCAAGCATCATATCCTGGTTCCAGCAAAGATTTCTTCAGCCATCATTTGCAGACCCAGACATACATGGGACAGTGCCACAGGCTCCCAGTCCTTGAATGGATCTTTTGGGTCTCCAGTGCATAGACAGACATTCAGCACCCTTTTTGCATTTGTCTTATGGGTGAATATTGTAACTTATAAATGCCCTGTATTAAATCTGCTCTCTTTGGAAACCATTGGCCCAGGAAAAGTAACTAATACACGCCCCCACAATTCAATCTCCTTCCAAACATATAAGACTTTTGGGGGATATTTTAGGCCTAAACCATAACATTAGTCCCCTGTCCCCCAACTTTAAATCCCATAGGTCCATTTCCAACTTCGGGGACAGACTGAGGTGAGATGTGAGCTTCAAAGGGCTGGGGTGGCCTGTTCCTACAGGATTTCCAGTTGTAGTTCATATGGACTGTTGACCACTTAATGTTCCACTCACTGCTTGTGGCTTCCCTCAGCTAATATTCTACATTCCTGGCATCTCCAACTTCCTGGAGTCTCCACTACACTTTCAACTTTACTCTCAGTTTCATGCACTGACGTCTCAGGGGCACACTGCCTAGCCTCCCAGACCTTCTTCTGAAATGTGGGTGGGTTATGACCCATAACTCTTGCATTCTGGATGCCTAAGAACCAGCACCACCTGGATGACACCAAGACCTGTTGCCAACTTGAGCACAGCCAGGTACCCTTGAATCATGGCTGCAGATGATCTAAGGGCCTCAACAGATGAGCACTGTGAAACAAATCCTCAGAACCAATTCCCTAGGTAACCTTTCTCAAGTAGGGAGCTCAGAGGCTCTCTTCTCAAGTAAAAACTTTATAGTTCTGCACTCCCAGAGCCAGAAAAGCATGAGGTCTTGCTGATTCCTGAGATGCCTTCAAGCCATCTTTCCTATATTTCTGATTCAAAGTACTTGGCTTCTTTTTAATACTAATCTTGTCAGTAACTATGCTCTCCATGGCCCAACTATGCAGACACTTCCTTTCTAATGAAATGGCACTTTTCACATCTGCTTTTTGCTCTTTCCTTTCACTACAAATCTGGTTTAAAAGCAACCAGTGGTACTCATGCCACAGCCTGAATATTAGGGTGCTGTGAAATTTCCTCTGCCAGATTACTTAGTCTACCACACTTAGTCTCCCACCAAGTCTCAAGACATGGCCAAAATGAAGACAAATTTTTTGCCAGGGAATAACACACATGGTCTCTAGTCCAACTGCCAACGGAGTCCTTGTTTCCAACTGAAACCTTCTGAGTTTGGCCGTTACTGTGTGCATTCCTATCAGCATTATGAGTTCTGACTAGAATCTCCCATCGAGCTCAGCTTACAACATTCTAGGGCTTCCCTATCCCACATCTCCAAATCTTTCTAAATTCCTCCTGCAAATCAGTTCCAAAGGCTTGTAAATCACATAGTCAGGTATAGGCACAACAACGATCCCACTTTGGTACCACAATCTATCTTAGTCAATTTTCCCATTGCTGGGACAAAAAACTTGACACACAACTTAAAGGAAGAGTTTATTTTGCCTCACAGTTGTTCTGCTGGCTCCAGGGTAGGTAGAAGGGCCTGAGCAGAGGACAGCTGCTCATGCCAGGGCAACCAGGAAGCAGAGAGAGAAGAAAGAGTGGAGACAAGAACACACCCTTCCCAGGCACGCCCCCAGTGGACTGTCTCCAACCAGACTCCATCTTCTAACAGCACATTTACCTACTGAACTCACCAATGGATAAATCCACTGGTAAGTGTAATCCCTCCATACCCTAATCACCTTCTAAACACATGAGACTTCCATGGGACATTTCAGATCTAAACCATAGATGGGATCCCAAGGAAAGCTGGCTGGCAGTCTTAGAAACCTCATTTCTAAACCTTTGTTTCCCAAAATTATTGTTTTAACGAGGAAATACTTTTTAAAAATATAATGTACTTTCCTCTTTTGCATGTCTTTACATATATTTAACCTCCCCCTTATTCTGCCAGAGCATCTATTTGCCTCAGGAAAGTTTAGGGTAGTTATAGCAGCAGGCAAAAAGAAAATGTCAATGTTCAGCTGTTGATATCTAGGATTGGATTTTTTTTTTAAAGTGTCTTGAATTCCCAAGATCCTGAGAACATATCAAGATCCAAGCTGGGTAGACTTGACCAGTGAGGTTATTTTAGACCAGAAATAGAGAGTACTGAGGTTATGACACAGAGGAGATCCATTACAAAGGCACAAAGGAAAGCCATCTCCCTCAAGCATCAGGGAAACATGGGGAAAATTCAGTCTAGACAGATAGCAGTGTCTCAGCCTCCCACCTCAAGGCCCAACTAAGGCTTCAGGAGGGCAACTTTAGAAATATCTCAATAGGTGTCACAGAACCCGAGGATGCTAAGGCCACCCTGACACTCTGCAGGCTTCCAGGTGAATGCTAATTTCCATCAAACACCATGACCAATGTGGTATTGAGGAGAGGGGATGGTGTTGAGCGGATGAAAACATGGTAGTAGCCAAGGTGGGTGTCTAGTACAGAGGCTCTATCTTCTCTTCTCACAGGTGGCACTGAACAAGGTGGGCATCCACATATCTCTTTGTTCCACAGTGACGGTACTTTGAGAGTCAGTGACTGGGGAAAGGCCTAGAATCAGGATTAAGAGGCTGCTCTGTGCAGAAACTTTGACCCTATAGACAATTAGTAAGGGCTTGAATTTCAGTACTGATATCACAGTACTCAAAAAGCACATCTTTGCACACTTTTGCAAATGTCCATACAGGGATCAGCCCGGCCTCACAAAGTAAAGAGCAGGGCACTTAAACCAGCAAGCCTTGGCTCCTAGCACCCTTCTGCTCCTGCCCCCATCACTACAAGTCCATGTGAGCCCCTCTGTGCACCCAGACCCTGTTCTAAACAGAAGTGGGGAAACAGGAAAAATCATCTAAGTAACTGAGCAACTTACCAAAAAGAAATGGTCATCCAAAACAGAACCCAATAAAGTAAAGAATCAGTATAAAACTAACAAAATCAGGGGTTGGGGATTTAGCTCAAGTGGCAGACCATTTGCCTAGCTAAGCACAAGGCTCTGAGTTCGATACCCAATACCCCCCCCCCAAAAAAACCTAACAAATTCAGATAAGGATATGTGAATTAACTCCACTTCAGAAAATTTTAAGAGCTACATTTTCTTTTTATTTTACATCTGGGTAATAATAAGTAAATGTGCAACTGAACTACATTATCACCATGCAGAAAGACACCCTCAGCCACTCTGAGCAGTTAGATGAGCTACTCTCCCACTCTCATATACACATCTCTTCCAAAAGCAAATGGAATATATCATGAAATATTTTACTCCATCTCCAATACTACCAGTTTCCTACCCAACACGAAAAAACATACAGTCCTCAAGCATTATATGAGTTATCATCCAAGTCCCTTAGCTCAACTTTCAACTACTCTCAAAGTCAAAGGAGACCCCAGAGGAGCAAGTGACAAAATTCCTTCTCATTTAGTCAGTAATTTTCTTTTTTCAATTTGTCAGCTATCATCTTACTTTAGCTCACACTATTCTATGACGCATGACAGGGCAAATATGTCGGCTTCTACAGATGAGAAAAGAGAGACCCCACCTGTAAAAACTGGCATGTTAACTGGGGTTGGCCAAGTCACAGTGCTATTTAGTGATGGGTAGGACTGGAAACCAAGGCTTCCCAAATCACATCCTTGTATTCTTCCTGCCAAGCACAGACTATGGCTTTTGTACACGCAACCTAAAGTGTGTCCACACTTAACTGTACTATTAGGATTAACTTACACTCAAGCCCATGGAAACACATGTGGCTTTTTCAGCTAATTGTGACTGCAAATCTTGCTCCTAATTCACTTAAAGGCACATAGAGAAAGAAGCCAAGAGTGGCCTTTACTATTGAAATGTCACCAATAAAGCACCCTTAAATATTCTAGAGGAAGTTATCCCTCAGAGAACAGGGACTAAATGTTCTCCTCTTCTGGCATAAAAGCAGAGGAAACATCCTGAACCCACAGTTGTCCTACAGTCACCTTTGAAAAGGATCAAAAAAAAAAAAAAGATAGAAAGAAAATGAGAAGCACTTCTTAGTATGACTGGGACAAAATAGTGTCCCAGAATAAACACTAGTCCACAGAAAATCTGGGCTATAAATGTCTGTCCTTAGGAGACTGACTAAATAAAGTATGGCACATCCACACAACAGAATGTAACACACATCTGAAAACAAATGAGGTAGAGCTGTATGTACTGACATGGAAAAATGTTCATGATTACAAAGTGATAAGAGTAAGTTGCAGAATAACAGGTACCACACGATCCTCTTTTTGGTAAATAAGAAAGCTATGCATTTGCATAAACATGTACATATTTATATACACACATTATATATATATAGAGAGAGAGAGAGGGAGAGGGAGAGAGAGAAGGCGAGGGAGAGGGAGGGAGAGAGAGACAGAGAGAGAGAGTTGGATTTATCCAAACACTAGGACAGGAGGAGGAAATAAAGAGTATACATTTTTGACCATATATTCTTTACTTTTGTGCTGTGTAAAAAAACTTTATGACAATAGGTGTCAATGTCTTTGTCCTTCCAAACAACCAAGGGACCTCCTGTCTTCCTACATTATCCCCATACCAAGGTTAATTGGCTTAGGAATGCCTTTTGTTGTTCAATAACATACATACATACATATATATATACACACACGCACGCACAAATATATGACTTATCAATAATATATATATATCCTAGTGTATTATCTATTTAAATTAATTGGAAAAAATGACTTCATGAAAAAGTCTACCCCCTCCCAACTTGTTTTTGATCTTAATTCAATAAAAAACAAACAAGCAAAAACATGGCTCAAGGGAGAGAGTACACACAGGAAATAAAGACCAAAGGGAAATGTCTCAAATTGAGATGGGTGATGGGACTAGAATAGATTTTCTATCCTTTATATTTCATCATGTTTCCCAACTACTCTACAATACACCAGAATTACGATGCTTTATTATACATTAATAAAAAATTCAACATAAAAATATTAAGTTGCCTATGAATGTATACCTAAAAATGAATCTTTCGAAATGAAACCTTGTTATACTACTGACTTAATTTTTAGACAATAAATACATATTACATGAATCCATGCATGAAGGTCACATCCTTTCTGACTGATCTCTAATTAGCTACTTTTTTCTAATCCAAGACCATATACTCTACAAGAACAAGGACTATGTACTACCTATTTTTAGTAGCCCTCTAAGTGTCTAGCATAATACTGGGCAGTTCAGACCCTCAGTACTGATTAGTTAATCCATTTGCATGTTTGGACTTTACTATTTGGGTTTCTCTCTCTCTTTTTTTTTTTTTCTTTTTTTGGAGACAGGGTCTTACCACATAGTTCAGGTTGGCCCTGAACTCACTATGTAGCCCAGGCTGGTCTCAAACTCACAGCCATCCTCCTGCCTCTGCCTCCCAAGTGCCAGGATTACAGGCGTGCATCACCATGCCCTGCATGGGTTTTTCTAAGAGGACAGTGTATCTTTATTGACTTTTCCAGGACCTGTGAAATATGTGAATATTTATGAGCAAATGATAATATAGGTCTCTCTGATTAATCTGACTCAACAGATAACTGTATTTCAGTATTGATTTCATCAAGTCTTTTTATTTAAGGTAGAATTGCCTGTCCACAAAAATGATTGATTTCCTTAGCACAGTGTTTAAGTAAAAATTCTCAAATGGCCTACACACCAATAAGTAGCTCTTTTTTAAAAAATCAGGCCAAGAAATGCTAATTAAGCAAGCGTTATATGCAAAGCCCTGAACTGGTATTGAGAAGAATACAAACAAATTAAAAGCAAAAGCTGTGTATGGTATACCTAGGGAAACCAGACGTGAGCATTTTTCAAGACAGGGACTCCAGAAGCCTTACATCCACTGATGTTCTGGAAGGACTGGAAAAGTGGCTGGTACATACCTCATGCCAACCACAAACATCTCTTCCAAGTTATCATCCAAAAACTCAAGAGTACACTGCTTATATCTGCAGTCCAGAGCCCACAGAGCTGTACAACATGCAAAACCTGACATACCAGCCCACTCTGAACTCACCTGGATAGATCATCCCTTATGAGTTCTTACTCATTCCCCAGAGAATGAATCCAGCCTGTCACCTTTCTTCCCAGGCTCCTCAGTGCTTGTGGATGAGCTTGGCTCTAACTCACTAAGACAACTGAGGTCAACTTAATGAAAACTCTAGCATCTGACCTGAAAACCACCTGGACTTTCTCCATAGCCACAGAAGAAAAGGGGACTATCCATTATGGAGGTAACCTCTTTGCCTAGGAATCTTAACTTTTTCTGTCTTTTGAGGAAACCGACACCCATCTTGCCCACACACGTATCAATCTCTAACACTTTCAGTCTCTACCACTTTCTCCTTTTACAATTTTTGTTGAAGTGTAACATGCATATAAAATTGCACATATTAAGTCTACAACTCACTGAAATTTTACAGATAGAACACACCTATCATCAAAACACAGAACACTACCAGTACTACCAAAATGTCCTTTTGATTACCATTTTATTTTTCTTGTTACCAAACTTCTGGAATGGTGGTATATACTCACTCTCTTCATATTTACTGCCTTCTCACCCACTGCAGCTCAAGCATCCCCTCTGCAATAATCCTCTCACATGCCTTCAGGTGCTGATCCTTCCTCCACACGCTTACTGCACAGTGTACAGTCTTCCATACCACACTCACCACGCTGCACTGCAATTATCTATTTATGTGCCAGGTGACCCCACTAGACTGCTGCCCTCCTTGTGGGAAGGATTACTTCTGATGAGTACCTACCACTTAGGAGGTGCACAGCTGGTGTATGAAACTTGAATGAATGTGTGTGTGAGTGAGTGAATGATGAGATCCACTCATTGAAATTCAGTACTTTGCTAAATTTAATTCATTCTTTGTCCACTTCCCATCAACAGTAATGATATTTGGCTGTCAAAACTCGGTGGTTGGGATATGGAAGAATGACTAGAAACTCGTGCTGTTTGCTTCACTATGTGGTTAAGCAGCTCTTTATACTCAAGCATCTGGGCACGTTATATGCCACTGTGCTGGGATATGCAGAAGAGACTGAAAATTTTGCACCTTCCCCTCAACTTGAAGCTGTGACCCTACTCCAAATAGTGCCCTGCCCTTCCAGTGCCACACTCCCAACAGGCAGTCCTGCCAATCCTTTTCCCCAACTGTTCTCAGAACCATACCTCCTCTTCCCCATGACCTCCTTTCTACGACAGTAAGTAGAGATAGGAATCCCTCGGGAGCCCCGGTCCCCTCCTCCTAGCCCCCTTTTGTCACATCCAATTAACCATCTGTCCGTTTCCAGGGCCCCCTTCCAGGCTCACTGTCCAGCTGCCTGCTCAATACTGTGCCCCCCCCAAGATGCCTTTTGTCCCTGGGCTTCAGGGCAACAGTGTAAAAGGTGAAGATTTCAGCCACATATCTAGTCTCTGACTGTTATGCTCTGGAGTAACTGTAACTGTAAGTTTAAAAAATCATATTCTTAACAAATGAACAAACCGACTGAAGCATCATGATTTGGAAAAAAGAAGGAATCATCTAACTAGAGATAGAATCATAATTTATCTACGTACTATAGTCATACTAGTAATGTATAGACCACCATATTCTATTACTACTAAAATAATTTCACTTATATTATTATAATATGACTGTAAATACCAAAAGGTACAACATACCTACAAACATCAAGCAACCTTGACAGGCAAGGTTACCAGGCAAGGTTACCCATTTTACAGATGAAGAGACTAAAGTTCAGAGAGGTGTAGCTTGCAGTTGCACAGCTCATAAATTCCTGTTCTGTTTTAAGATCCCATGATTCAAGGACTAGCCCACATCTAAAGAAACTCCCACCTCCTTCTGCTCTAGGGAAGAGGAGCCCAGCCTTCCACTGCCCACTCTGCAGTGGCAATAACCCCCAGAGTTTTACTCCTCAGCCCTCCGGAGGGCCGCATGATGCCCCCGAGGAGCCTCAGATGAAATGGAGCTTTTTATTTGACACCAGATCTTGGGTTTGTCCCAAGGAGTGGAGGGAGTACCTTTGGGCTAACGGAAAGAAAGGGTCTCTTTGTAGAGAAAAATGGACGAGAGGTTCTTCCATAATTCCTGCTGTGTTTCTGATGTCTTCTAAGACTTCTGAGGCATTAACAAAACTGGAAATTCATAAGCCGATGCCACTCCTGCTAGATAAAGCCCCTTGGTGCCAGGTAGGGACCCCTTCCCAAAAGGCTGCCCAGACACCTTCTTGCCCAAACCTACCTCTCTCTCTCCTCTCACTGCTGCTCCCACGACTTGCCTTTCTGAATCATCCTTTAGGGGAGGCGATTCTTCAGAACTCACTAGCCCAGAGTAATCCCCCAGAACTCACTAGGCCAGAGTAGCCCCACCTTGGGCTCTCCCCACCTTGCTGTCCGGCTTCTCTGCCCAAGGGCCTCATAGAAGTCCAACCCAGCCTGGAGTACCTTCTCTGCCCAAGGGCCTCATAGAAGTCCAACCCAGCCTGTAGTACCCATTTCACAGCCTGTAGTACCCTCCGCAAGCATGGCAGCACTGACCTCACTCTCAAAGCCAGGGTGCTCTCTCATTGAGCAGTCAGTCAAGCACACTGTGCCCTCAGATCCTTGCAGGCAATGACCTCATTGAAGTCTGCCTTTCCCCCAGTCCCCAAGAAAGATACATCCTCAAGGCTGACCCCTCAGCTGACCTTGAGATTCATCCCTCCAGGTTCATCCCTTCATCAATTGTTCCTTTCTTTCCTAAATGCTCATTCTCTTCCTCACAAGTGACTTCTCCTCCTCCCCATTCCAGGTATTCACATATCTTCCCTACCTAAAAAAAACCTCCCCTCAACTCTGCTCCCCATCTCCAACTACTTTACTATTTTTAACCTTAGCTTCACAGCCAAACCTTTCCAAAGAGTCATCTATATGCACTCCCACCACTTCCTCCCCATCCACTCACTCTTCATTCCCCCTGTAATTTGAATTCCACCTCCCATACACAATTGAAAATGTAATTTCAAAGGTTACCAGTGATCTCCAACTCCCTGTACCCAGAATCAGTGATATTTACTCAGGCCCCATTTCCCTCAACCTCCCTCTGGCATCAGACCATGATTATCTCCTGTTTTCCTCCAAGTTTTGCTCTCTCCTGGTTCTCCTCTAGCCCTTTGCTTGACTCTACAGTTCTGTACTTGGCCCTCTGCCCCTAAGTCTGTATAAGCTTTTTGTTTATTATCTCATCTACTCTGATAACTCCAGCCACAACTTTCAAATATCTCCTAAATCTATATTTCCGGCTCTGGCCCCCCTCCAAAGCTCCAGACTCTCTTCGTTATCCGCCTACTGAATCAACACCTCCCTTAGCTATTCCACTGACACCTGAAATGCAACATGTCCCAAAGCAAATTCTTCAAATCCTTCCTCTCTTCCTGCCTCCCCACAGCTGCTTCTTCCCTTCCCAACTCTTGATTTTCAATAAGCATACCTCCATCCTCCCAGCTGCTCAGGCTCGAAACTTTGTAGTAATCTTGGATTCTATCTCTTCCTTGACACCCTACCTCCAAGTTGCCAGGTTGTAGACTCAACCTCCACAAAGCCCCTCATCTCAATCCCTTCCTCTCCATTTCTGCTGTGGTATCTCCGGCTACAGAGTAATTCCCTACTCATCCCTGACCAGCAATCTCTCTCCCACTCTAACAGAGCCTACACAGGGCTGCCAGATTTCTCTTCCTGATCATGTCACGGCCCCGTTCAGAAATGTTTAGAGGCTCCCCAAACCAACTGCAGAAAGACCAAATTCACTGGCCTTCCATTCAAAGTCTTATTGATCTAGGAACCTAGTAAATGCTTGATAAACAAAGCGATCAATCAACCTGGTTCCCACCAGGGCAATCTTATCTACCACTGACCTTCCACCTGCATCCTCTGGATCACATAAACTGGAACATTTACTGCCCCTAACTAAGCCATGAATGTTTGTATCTCCTTCTACCACCATCCCATTCTGGGAAAACAACACTTCTGTCTTTCCATGCAAAGCCTATCCATCCTTCAAGTTCCAGTTGGAGGGGAAGTATCCCTCAAGTTCACAGCTCAGCCACCACTTTCTACTCGCCTGCTTGCTCATCCCTTGTATTCATGTTCCCTGCTAGTGGCTCCCTTCTAATAATGCCATGAGACAGAAGGGAAGGCAATGGAGACGAAGTTAATTCTCCAACAGTGTCGTTACTTTCTTGAATTAATTCCTCTGTCCTCCCAGCTGATTCTTCCTGTTCCCTCAGTTCTCAGCCGACACGATTTCAAGCAGCTCTATTGATCCAACAGCTCTGTGGCTGTCAGTCATGTCCTAGTTATTTTGCTGCCAGTCATTCACGCACAAAGAATTGGCAGGAGGAGTCTGAACTGCAAGCAGACAGAGAAGGAGCAGGGAGGGACTGAATCCCTACACCCACCTGAGACTTGGTAGAAACAAAAACCAAAAACTCTATTCTCACTACACCTCCCCAGATGGCATTGAGCCACGTGGCCCAGGGCTTGGGCAGGGGCTGGGAGAGACAAGCATTTTTATTCCTGTCCTGTGGTAAGTGACGCATCCAGTCTCCTTAGGAAACCAGAATGAGAAGGACTGCATCTCTCTGTAAATTGAAAAGGTCCTGTGGAGGTCAGATTAAATAAGATACTACTTGTCAAAAGAGGCACTTAGAGTAATAGAATACTCGATTTGGAAATAACTACATGTATTTGGACAGCATTGTACAACTTATCAGGATCTTTCATATATAGTATCTTATTTGACTCTCTCAACAGCTCTATAAGAGAAGGGGGACAGGGAAGTTATTATCCTCATCCTACACAGATGTCAAAGTTGCTTGTCCAAATCATTCAGGTAAGTAAGGAGCAAAGAGAAATGTTGCCTCCTGCTCTCTTGCCTGACCATCTCAGCCTTCTTCAGACTTTTCCTCCCCTTAGAACCCCTTAAGTTCAAGGGCTCCCTGAGGGGGTATATTTATGTCATTCCCCTTCCTGCTCTATGCTCTTTCCTTTAATGGTTTTATACACTCCCACAGCACAGTAATGTGACTGTGCCAGGCATTCAATAAATATTTGTCAAATGATGAGCGAAAGAGTGCTGAGGCACAAATTCTAGCCTTCCAAGTGCACACACTGGCGCCCTGACTCCACTGTGCTGCTTTCCAGCACCCTCCTCCACCGATGTGAAAGCCTTGCCCCTCCACAGATGCCCCTGCCTCCACGCCATCACACTCACATCATAACTAGAGCAGTAAGAACCATGCAAACAACTAGAATTTCTTGTCCTCCCACTGTGTCAGAGACTGGTGGATGCTTTAGACATACAGTACTTCTTTTTCTACCTAATCCTCTCAACCTGAGAGTTTTATTAGTCTTGTTTGCAGAAGACTGAAGATGAGAGATAGGAAGTAATTTACTCAAAATCTTACCCCCAGTCAATGCAGTGCCTATCTGACCCAAAGCCACTGATCTTTCTGGCCACTCCAAGGTTTCTCAACCACTGACGCTTTCTGACTGGATAATTCTTTGTTGTCCTGTGGACTGTAAGATGTTTAGGAGCGTCTTTGGCCTTTACCCACTAGATGTTGTAGCAAACTGCCCCTCAAGCTGTGAAAACCAAAAAATGTCTCCAGATATTGCCAAATGTTCCATGAGGGGAAGAGCAGCATGGCCGCTGGTTGAGAACCACTGGGCTACACCACACCGCCTACCTTCGGGAGTAAACTGCCAAGTACTAGAACCAGAAGGAACTTTGAAAAGTGTTCATTCTCCAACACTTAACTAGTTCATCTGTTCTAATGTTTTACCAATATTTACAATCAGAAAGATTTTTATTACTTTTCACCCACTTTCTTTCTGGAACCTCAATTAATCCCAACACCTCTTTACATACCCTGAAAGACTATTAAATACAACTGGACAGAATGTGCTGCTAACAGAGTTATTGACAATTGCTGTGAGGATGAAGCAAAGCCTCTGAAATCTCACAAAAGTGGACCTGGATATCACTGATAAGTTTTAAAATATATTTATGTAAAAACAGCCTACAGAAATATGATATTAGAAATACCAACAATATGCCTACCCCAGAACCACAAAGTCCTCTCAATACTCCCTAGAAGTTCCTGGAAACTTATGTGACCAAATGCCTAATTCATGATGTGTGGAAGCAAAGGGAAATAAAGAAGGAACTACAGACATTGAATTAAGCATCACATTTACCTCACGGAGATCAAGCATAACGTCAAAAAGAGATGTTTTTGCCTAATAAGCACAAGGCCCTGAGTTCAATCCCTGGCACCATAAAAAAAAAAAAAGAGAGAGAGAGAGCGAGAGAGATGTTTTTCCTCTTCTGCAAAAAAGGACCTCAGGGGAAAGAGATCCCTCCCCTTTTAGGTGCCTGACAAGGCATAGACTGTGGTGCTATTATTCAAAGAATTGCATACAAATATGGGGTGTTATTCAAAGATCTCTTCTCTATGATGTAGACATGACATGACATTTCAGTTTCCTGTGTAGGTGGGATGGGGTTATTATCTGCAAGAAAAGTTTAAGGAATTATACAGTAAACACAGATACATCATCACCTAAATTCAACAACTGCTTATATTTTGCCATGCTGGCTTAGCTACATGAGGGAAGGATTTTTTGATAAATCAAAGACCCTTTTCTTTATTGCCAAAAAATATCAACTTCAGGGGGAAAATAAGTCCTCCATATATGAAAAGGCTAAACAGCAGTACAACACCAGGGATGGGGTAAGAAAAAATGAGTACAGACAGTGAGTTTTTGAGAGGCAGTCACTGAGAGTTGCCAAAGCTCCCATGAGAAGGTGGAGCTCAAGTCCTGGACAGCACATTGGATTTGAAGCATGGTAGTACAGGGACAGTGGGTTAAGGAGAACCTGAGTCAAGGTGCCCTTGGAGTGAGAAGAGCAGCCCCACTGGAGTGGAGGCGTGAAGTACGCACTTGACCCTCAAGGCACTGGGGAGGTTCATAAACCAAATAGTGGTATGATAAAAGTAGTGTTTTAGGAGGTGTAGTATTCCTGCAGGTGCAATGTGGAGTTGGGATAAGGAAGCAGATGACAAGGGATGAGGAGGGCCAAGAAATGGACCTATAGGAAGCACACGGGGGCTGGCCTGGGGCCGTGGCCCTGAGGAGGAACAGCAAGGGCTAACAACACAAGGTAATCCCTCGGGGTTTGTTAGGGGAGATTCCTCACTTGTGATAACACAGTTTTAAGCATCACAACTGGGAGAGTGAAGACACTACTTACAAAATTAAGAAAGTCAAGAGGAGGAGGTAGTTTAGAAACTAGAAAGAACTGAGCCTGAGGATGGCCAAAGCCCAAGTTAACAGCAAACACTGCAGCTGAAAATGTTGATGTAGAGGCCACAGCTTGATGGAGGTGGACAACATCTCACATCAATCTCTTTTCTTTCATCTTCTTAAGGTTCTGCCATTGTATTTTAAAGAAAAAGGTCTCTCTTCTGCTCACCAAGTTAAGTCCTCACTGTGCTAGGGAACCTAGCCTCTCACCTCTCCTGGAGTTCAATTCAACCACTGTTCTAGGGTCTTCAGTTTCTCCTCTCCACAAACTCATCTCTGCCACCTCCAAACCTGTTCTGACTCTGACCAAAAAGAAAACAAAAACAAAAACTCCTTTTTTTTTGACACTAATGCCCCATCTGACTAGCAAACCCTTTCTCCTTTCAGGGGAGTGAACCCTGCTCACCACTCCGAATGCCCACTCTGAGAGCCTCTGCCAATGCTGTGCCCCCAGAGAGAGCTCTTTCTATCATCCTGGGCACCCCTCCTGCTTGGCCTCTCTGCAGCCTGTCGTCACATCAGCGCCCACACTGACTCCCTGGAGTCTCCAGGATCAGGACTTCTTTGCTGCCACTTCTGAAATAGGTTTTCTCCCCCTAAATCTGACTTTACCCTTCCCTCCTTCCTCCACTTCCTCCCTCTGAGAGCTGATGCATGTCTTTCAAATCAACACGCTGACCCACCTGCCCATGCATGTGCCTGTTTTCAGCCCTACATTTCTACCTCCTGACAAAATTCATCTTGGATGTCCTCGTCCAATTCTTCATACCCAGAACTAAAATCATTATCTCCCCTTCAAAACTAGCTCTTGTCCTCAACCAGACCACATCAGTCAGCTGAGACTGACTCCTTTGGATTCTCAACCTAGCTACTTCAATTTCCTGGAGTATTTTATTTTCTTATTCCCCTATAACTAGTTTGTCAAAAAATCTCCACATTTCTACCTCTAAAAACGTCTCTCAGAGTTATTCTTGACTTCCCATCTTTTCTACCTCCAACCAGGCCAAACTCTTCTCCCTCAGATCTGGATCATGTTTCAGTCTTTCTGGGTCCCATCTTTGTTTTTCCTCTACTTCATCAATAATATTTTCCCCAGATTTATCCTTTCAAAGACCTCTTTCTTCATGATACGGCATTGCTCAAGAACATATAGTGACTTTCTACTGCCCACCCCCATCAGACCCAAACTCTTCTCTTGGGCTTCCAGACTCCCCTTGTTTGGCCCTGTCATATTTATCCAACCCTTCTTCATTCCTCACTAACCTACACCTTCCACCCCATCAGCCTGGGTTCCTCAGTGGCTCAACGCCCAATGCTTCCGCACCCACCTAGATTCCACCTCCTCTGCAGTTCTGTCATCTTTTTACTTTTTAGCACCATAGTGCTTAGCAATTAGTTAATTAGTAATCTATAAGTTCTTTGAGGGCAGAGACCATTTTGAATATTTCTCTCATGTTCCACAGCACCCTGGACAGCAGAAGGCTCCTACTAGGAACGGAAAAGTCCTTGTTGATTGGCTGGTCAATTGGTTTCTATTCCCTGTTGACTTCCATACGTCTCCTCTTCTGCATCATATCCATGACCAATAAAATTTTTAATTAAATTAAAAAGTCGTGACACACTTTTCTCAGGCTTGCAACAGAATTCCCAGGAATGCCCTCTGGAGTCTACCAATCTATAAGAATAACGGACTGGGGATAGGGGGGTATTTGTATCCATTATGCATGCCGGAAAGTGATATTTAGATAATCTATCTTAACCAGTTGGTCAAGATAACTATCATACCAAAATAACCAGAAGAAGACAAGTAAGGAACCAAACAATAGAATTATTTAAAATATGTCTAATTAGAGGCACAGTGTGCCAGGGTTTTGACAAAGTAATTGCTAGTCTGGTCTTTGTGCATACAAAATTTTTCACCAGGAAGAAGGAGGTAATCCTGGTGCTAGGAATTAAGAAAATCTGTTTGATGGTTTCTCAATTGTTCAAGTGAATAAATTCATAATCCAGCCTGCCAACCAGGTGTAGTGCTATGTTCCACAGACGCAGGAAATCAGAAGAGAGAAGGTTCAGAAACATAGCCTTTTCGGGCTTAAGAATCCCCAGAGCCTAGGCTAGAGACTAGAAGTAAGTGAGGATCAGGTACATAAAGGGCCAGACAGGGTGGATGGTGCTTCTAAATCTACCCTGTGTAACTTGTTACAGGTCATCGGTCAATTCCAGTTTTATGCATGAGGATTTAAAGCTTCTCTGACTCTGTGCATATCAGACCTATGCCCTCCCCACAACAGGGATGCCCAAGGAGGAATAAAGGACCCCAACAAGAATCCCCCAGGAGACCGACCCCAGTCAGCTATTTACTCTGTGATTTGAGCCAAGACTAGACAATGTAAGCCTCAGGTTGTGTTTTGAAAGGCCCTGGGAAAAGTAACACATTGGACCATTATAGGCCATTAACACCATTAACACTGTGTGAAATCATTAGTCAGAAATAAGCAAGCCTCTGAGTCTGCTCCAGGGGCAAGGGAAAAAGAGAGGACAGGGCTCAATATTTGGATAGTGGAAGAGGGGAAGGAATGGGCGCCAAAAGTTGAAAGTGGAGTCCAGAAAAGGAAAGTTGGAAGGCTCATAACTCAAGACTTTCCCTTCAGAGCTAAAAAAATTAAATTACATTTTTAAAATGCAAATTTTTGCCCAGCTGGGAGGCAATGGGGGTCAGTTAGGCCCTCCTGGTGATTCTGGCTGTCACTTACCTCCCAGAACATCTTCCCTAGATTCCAGCTCAACTCAACTCAAGTTAAGCACCTCCTTAGGATCAATTTTTTGATTGCTAGGCAGTGTGAATACAAGGAGAGAGGAAGAGAAGGGAAGGGAAGGGAAGGGACAGGACAAGAGAAGAGGAGACTAAACACATGGTTCAGGGAGAGGCAGGAGGGAGGGCAGGCTGAGCCCTGAAAGCAAAATAGGATGACAGGGTCTTCCTCTGATTTTCCAGGCTCTGGCATCAGTTCCTGCCCTCCAGCTCTCTCCCTTCCAGACCAACTATAGAATGAACATGTGGGCTAGTTAAATCTTGTCCTCAAAGCCACAAGTCTCCCAAGAAATCACCCGACCCACTTCGCTAAAGATCTCCAGGGCAAGGCAATGCGGTTAGGAAACAGATGGATGCACAGCCTCCACAGTTAACCTGACCCCTGACCCTGCCAGTTCACGTCTTCCAATCCAACTTTCCTAAAAAGGAGGGCAGATGCACGGGCCCTCATAACTTATTGGACTCCTTGGGACAAAGATTTCAGACAAAATGGTTCCAGACTTGTGGGGAGATAGGGAACTACACAAACGGAGCTGGTGGAAGCTACAGGTACAGACTCCGTGGTCATCAGAGAGAAACAGGGCTACAGGTGGTGGGAGATGAGGGCAGTCCGTGAAAGAGACGTGTAGCCAGGAGGAAGGACGAGCTGGAGACACCGGGCTTGGGAGGGGGCAGGGGTGCGAAGAGCTGGAAAGGCATCTCAAGGCTCCACATCTCAAAGGCAAGCAGAGATTTGGTGGGTGTGTTAGGAGAGGGATGCTAACTCACACTTCCAGGAATGAGCGATTCTTAGGAAAAGCTCATCCATTCCCAGAACTGGAGAAGAGGTGGGCGAAGAGCAGATCCGCTGCGCCCACCACCCTCCCGGTCGGGTTCGCCTCCCAAGTCCGCGACGCCGGCTCCCCACACGCGCTGGGGACCCGCGTCTCGGTCCTCCCGAACCCTGCTTGTCATCTGCAGCCTGCGCGCCGCGGGTCCTCACTGCCCCGCTCTGCACACCAGGGCTCGGCCGGGAGGAGGGGTGCCGGCCCCGGGCGGGTGGCTGGGGGAGCCCGGCTGATAGGCACCGAGCAGAGGGAGCCGAGGGAGGGGCCGGGGGCGCCGGGAGCGGGAGCGCCGCGCCGCAAAGTGATCCAGCATCGCCCCTCCGCGCGCCCGGGGACAAGGCGGCCCGCGGGGACCGCCGCCCGCCTCCCTGCACACACTCCCGCAACTCGGGGGGCGCCGGTTCCCAGCCCCCACGCCTCCCGCAACGCAGCCAGCAGTGCCACACGCCGGGAACCGCGGCAACTCCAGCCCGACGACGGGGGCAGCGCCGGCCCCCCACGCGCGCGCCCGGCGACAGCCCGCCGTCCCCAAACTTGTCCGAGAAGCCGCGCCCAGAGCCCCCGCGCCCCGCCCGCTTACCTGTGCGGAAAAAGGCGTCCACGTCCGAGTCGGCGGCTCCTCCTTCCTCCGCTGCCGCCTCCGGGGGGTTCATGACTGGAGGACGGCGTCCGCGGGCGGCCGGCGGCCGGCGAAGCCTGGGGCCGAGGGCGGCTCGGCGCCCGGTGGGCGGAGGGCACGGGCGCGGCGGCCGCGGGGCTCCGGGCGGCGCGGCTGGGCAGAGGACGCCGAGCCTCCTCAGGCGGCGGCGCGCGGCGGGCTGGGGGCGCCTGCCGCCGGCCGCCCCATGGCCCCCTCCCGGGGCGCTGGCCGCCTGCTGTGTGGCCGGGCCGGGCCCGGGCCGGGGTCCGGGCTGCCTGGGCGCCCGTCGTCCCCCAGCAGCGGCAGCTGGCTCTCCCGCTCGTCCGTCCGCCCGTCTCTATTGTTCAGCCCTGCTCGGCTCTCTCCTCTTTATTTTTCCTCCTCCCTCCCACCCTCGCGTCTCCTGCCTCCCCTCCCTCGCGCGCTCCTCGCTCGCTCACACACTCGCGGCCTCCTCCCGCTCGCCCGCGCGCTCCGCGCCGCTCTCCAGCGCCCCCTCTGGCGAGCGCCGCGGCCGCCTCCCGACTCCTCCCCCGGCTCGGCTCCCGCAGCCGCGGCCAACAATGACCCGGGCGGCGCTGAGCTCCGCGAAGCTCCCGCCCGGCCCGGGGCTCGCCGCGGGCGCCCGGCGGCGCGACGCTCCTTTCCCGCGGCCCGCGCCGGCCCTCCGGGGGCCGGGCCCGCGCCCCGAGTGATTGTTCGCGGCCGCGCTAGGCCGGCTTCCTGAGCCCCGCAGGAAAAGCCCGGGCCGAGGAGGCGGCCGGGCCGGGGGCGGGGCCGCCGGGCGCTCGCCGGGCTCGCGGGGGGCTCTGCGGCCGCGCCGCGCACTCAGCCTCCGCCGGGCGCCGCCCGGGTCCTCCCGGCCCGCGGCCGCCGACTGCGCCCCACCCTCCCCAGGTGCGCGAGGGAGCCGCGCGCCCCGCCGCCTCCCCAGACCTCCAGATCGGTCCCCGGACTGGACGGATGAGGCCCTTCAGGCTGCACTTCAGCCCCCTCCCGCCTGGCGAGCTCCCTTGTCTCCCTGCCCTGCGGAGCCTCTCGCCTTCTCCTCACCACCTCTCCCCATTTCTCCCCTTTTTAGCTTTTCTTTTTTGGAGCCCCTTTGAACATCTATCTCTGCCTGTCTCGGCGACTCTTTGTCCAGTTGATTCCTCTTGGGATGTCGCCCTTGCCTGTCTGCCGTCCTTCTCACTCTCTTGGGTCTCGCATTTATCTCTGCCCTGCCTCAGTACTGGGCCCCTCTCTCGGCGCTCCTCTTGGACAGCTGTCAAAAACTCCCTAATCCCTGGGGCCTTCTGTTTTGTTCTTGTCCCTCCGGTGAATGGAGAGATCCAGTTGGCCGAGAGAAAGGGGGTGTTACAGCGCGCTGAATTTCAATTAAAGTGGGGAGAGGGGCTGGGGAGGAACGGGGATGGGGGAAGCAGATGCCGTATGGGGTAATTAATGCAGTGATTGTATTGTGGCAATCGGTTTTTAAGCAATAATTAAACAATAATTAGTCAGTAGGCTGATTATAGGTCTAGCGACTGTATAGCCCGCAAAATAGAGGGGCTTTAGACCTGAGAACTTAATGTGGCGTGTTGAGGGCTATTTGCGGCTGCCTCCTGCAGACAGGAGGAGAGGTGGTGGTCTGACCTAATGTGTTAAAGCACGTCCCAGAGGAATACCAGGTGGTCGTCTAAGATCGATGGCCCACTTCCCATCGGCCGGGGTCCCCTGGATTTGTCTGTCTCTGGCAGCCTAATTTGGTTCCACCTCTCTCGGGACTAAAGCAATTGAGACCTTTCCAGATCCACCAAGTGGGTAACCATGAAGCAAATAAGATAGATCAAGTAAGTTTTCAGTGAACAGTTTCTGGCCTCCTGTATTCATCGCGTTCTTTACTGAATGTCACAAATGGTCTTTATTTTTTTTTCGACTATTAGAATAAAAAGATACTTATCTCCAGCCTCGAGTCTATCTACAGACCTATTGCCACCTGGGTTCATCTATCCGACCCCACTAGTGATTCTGAGATCACTGGTTCAATGTTACAAGACCTAATTCGTTTGCCTCTGATATCAAACTGGTTTACCACAAACAGATGCCCTCTACCTACTGCCCTCTCTAACAGCGAAAATACTGCTCAGACTGAGGTGAAGCTCAGTCAGTAGAGCCCTGGTCTAGCTGCGCTCAGAACCTTAGGTTTGATCTGCAGCACTGCAAAACTATATATTTTTATTTCAATAACAGCAAAACATTTTTGGAAAAATTCAAATATTTGGAAACTAAACAGCACATAACTAAGAAGTCAAAGGGAGTTATTAGAAGTTTATGATGAATAAAATTTTTTAAAAAATCAATGTGATGCAGCTAAAGTGGTATATAGAAGGAAATTTATAGTGCTGAATACTTATTCTGGAAAGAAAATTCCCAAATCCATGGCCCTCTGTTCTACCTTAAAAGCAAATAAACCAAAGCTGAAGAACAGAAATAAAACAGAATGTAGCTTAGTGGAACAGCTCTTGCCTATCATGCATCACACCCTGGGTGAGTCTCCAGCACTGAAAAAGAAAAAAACAGAAATAAAATTATCAGAATGGAAGACAATAACAGGAAAGCAACAGAGAAAAATAAATAAACCCAAAAGTGAGTTGAGAAGATCAATAAAATTGACAAACCTCTAGCCAGATTAATCAAGAAATGAGAAAGCTAATATTACTATTAGCAGGAGTGAGAGAGGTAGCTTCACCACATATAGAAAAAGAATAATAAGAAAATACTATGAACACTTTATGCCAGTAAATTTGGCAACCTACATTAAATGGACAAATTTCTTGAAAGACATAAACTACTAAAGCTCATTCAGGAAGAAATAGGTGACTTAAATAGTCGTATACCTATTAAATTAATTAAATTTGGGCTTAGGATGTCGCCTTAGTGAGAGAATACTTGCCTAATATGTGCAAAGCCCTGGGTTCCACCTCAGCACTACAGAGGTGGGGCAGGGGGAGGCAGGGAGGGAAGGAAGGAAACAGAAGGGAAAAAAGGAAAAGAAAAAAATAAATTTTTTGTTGCTTAAAAGCTTCCTACAAAAATACTCTCAAGAATTATATGGTTTCCCTGGAAAATTCCATGAAATATTTAAAGAGGAAATTATACCATTTCTACAAAAGCTCTTCCAGAGAACTGAAGAGAAGGAAATATTTCTCAGTTATTTTTATGACACTGGCATTATTCTAATGCCAAAACTAAACAAAGACCATATAAGAAAAAAAAAGTATGGACTTCTATTCATTATGAACATAAGGCAAAACTCTTAATAAAATTTTAGCAAATCAGATCCAATAATATGTAAAAAGACTCATATCGGTATGTCATAACCATATAGAATTATCCCCAAAATACAAGATTGGTTTAACATTCAACCATCTATGTAATTTATGGGTTGCATTGTGTCTGCCCAAAAAGATCCACTGAAGTCCTAACCACTAGTGTCCATGAAGGTGACCTCATCTGTATATAAGGTCTTTGCAGATATAATCAGTTTGGGATAAGGTCATTAGGGAAGATGCCAATATGACTGATGTCTCCATGAGAAGAAAAACACTCCATGTGAAGATAGAGAAACTCAAGGAAAAAACCTTGTGGTGATAGAGGCAGAGGTTGGTGTGGCGCAACCACAAGCTAAAGAATGCTGAGGACTTCAGAGAGCACGTGATACTGCCGCCACCTTGATTTCAGACTATCCTCCAAAACCATGACAGAATCGTCTTGATTTATTTTAAGCCAACTAGTTTGTATTATTTTGTGACTGCAACCCCAGAAACCTAATATACAGTACTTGAAAGATTATACAATCATCTAAATGGCCCAGGAAAAACATTTGACAAAAATCCAACATTTGTCTCTGATCAAAAGTCTCAGCAAACAACAAATTAAGGGCACTTCCATTTAATAAAGAGAGTCTACAAAATAACCTAGTTAACATCATAACATCATATTTAATAGTGAAAAACTAAATGTTTTCCCTAACATCAGAACACCTACTCTACCTTATACTGTATAATATAGCTAGTGCATCAAGAAAAAGAAATTAAAGGCACCCAAATTGGAGATAAAGAGGTAAAACTGTCTGTATTCATTGCTAACACAACTGCTATCTAGGAAAATTCCATGAAATCTATCAAAATACTACTAGCACTAATAATGAGTTTGGCAAGATTTCAAAACAAAGGACCAATGTAAAAAATAAATTATGTTTCTATACACTAGAAGATTTGGGACTTGAAATTTTAAAATATGACTATTTCTCCATTGTGCCACTAGCCCCATGCTTAAAATATCCTTATGTATATTAGCATGAAAAAATATAAAATATGAAAGTTTAATCTGGTTTTTAAAATATGCAAGACTCATACACTATAAGCTAAAATACATTGCTGAAAGAAATTACAGAAGACCTAATTAAATGCAGAAATACACTGTGTCAAAATCTTTTTTTATTAAATCTTCATTTTTATTGGTACATGTTTGTAGTACATAATGATTACATTCCTCATGGGGAGAATCTTAAGACATTAATTTTACCCAGAGTGATCTGTGGATTCAATGCAATCTCAGTCAAAATCCCACTAGGCAGTTTTTGTAGAAACTGACAAGTTGATTCATTGCAAACAACCTAAAAAAAAACATAATTACGAAGAAACGAGAAGAAAGCTAGAAGACCTATACTACTCAATTTTAACTTATTATATAATAATCAAAGCAATATACTATTGGTGAAAGACAAATAGATCAGTGGAATAGAATGGAGTCTAAAAACAGATTCAATACATATATGGTCAGGTTTTTTTTCCAATATATTTTCTTTATTGAGTGAGCATAGGCATGACACTAAACCACAGGCTTTAACGCTCATTTTAACCCTCATAGCATTATAGAAAGATATGTGTCATTATTATTCCTATTTTACAGAAAACTGAAGCACCATGTGATTGAGTTTCTTGCCCAAGATTGTGCAGAAAATTACACAAGTGGGACTCAAGTCTCAGAAATCAGAGACCAGAACCTGAATGCATAACCAGCCTCCCACAAAGAGATAGTGTCTTTCACTGTAGTAGTGCTACCAGGTGTGAAGGCGCACACCTGTAAGCTCAGTACTTGTGAGGCTGAGGCAGGAGGATCACCATGAGTTCAAGGTCATCCTGAGCTACATAGTGAGTTCAAAGCCAACTTGAACTACATAGTAAGACCCTGTCTCAAAGGAAAAAAAAAAGAAAAGAAAAGAAACAAAATCAATTAGAAGTGCTCCCAGACACATGGCCAGTTGGTTTTCAAAAAAGATCAAGGGGAAATTTAGTGTAAAAATGATAGCCTTTGCAAATGATGTTTGAATGATTGAAGATCTGTTTTAGTCTTCTATGACAGCTGGACCAACAGTCACAAATTTCATGGCTTAAAATAATGCAAACTTTATTATTTCATCTAAGTCACAGCACCAAAAAATAAACAAATTTTTTGTACTGTCTTAGAGTTGCAGATATAATCAAGTTCTGAAAGTCAAAAGTCCAAGATTAGTTTCACTGGGATAAAAGTAAGATGTCAGCATGGATGTGTTCCTTCTAGAGGATCTAAGGGAGAATCCATTTGTTTGCTTTTATAAGCCACCTGCATTTTTAATTTGTGTCCCCTTTCCCCATCTACGAAACCAGCAACAAAGTCCCTCTCACACTGCCTTCTCTCTGATTCTCTCTCTGCGCATGTTTTTGGTGCTGGGGATCAAACCCAGGGCCTTGTACGTGCTAAGCATGTGCTCTTACTAAGCTGCATACCCAGCTCCTCCCTCTTCCACTTTTGAGAGCCTTCTGATTACATTGGACAAACCCTGATAAATCCAGGATAATTCCCCTATCTTCAGATTAGCTGGTTAGGCACATCAAATCCATCTTACAAGTTTAATTCCCAATTGCTATGTAACCTAAAATATTCACAAGTTCTAAAGATTAGAATGTAGACATCTTTGGGAGGGAAAACATTAGTCTACCTATCATCATAATGTCCCTATGCAAAAAAAAAAAAAAAAAGAACTTAGCTGTATCTTACATCATACACAAAAGTTAACTCAAAATTGGTCATAGAACTAGGTATGAAACTTAACACTGTAAAATTTCTAGAATATGTTGAAGAAAATCATTGTGACCTTAGTATAGCTAACGATTTTTTAGACATGACCCCAAAAGCATAATCTTTAAAAGAAAAATAAATGATAAATTTGGTTTCATCAAAATTAAGAAGTTCTGCTCTCAAGAGTTATTGTTGATAGAATGAAAACACAAACCACAGACTAAGAGAAAATATTTGAAAAATCACATATCTGTTGAAAAATTGTGTCCATAATATATTTAGAACTCTCAAACTTTTTACAACCCAATTTTTAAAAATTGGGGAAAATATGTAAGTAGACACTTACTTTAGCAGACATATAGGTAGGAAATAAGCACTTGAGAAAATACTCAACATTATTAATCATTAGGGAAATGCGAATTAAATCACAATAACTACCATCATTTATTAGAATATCTAAAATTAAAATGACTAAACTTATAAAATGTTGATGAGGTTGTGAAATGAAACTCTTCTGCACTTCTCATAAGAATATATATCAGTCTTAGCAAGTGCAAGGAGGACCCTTTTGAAATAAAAATCAATCAATAAATGAAGATATAGTTCAGTGTGGAGGCCCTGGGTTCAATCCCCAGTACCAAAAAAAAAAAAAAATTAAAAAAATTACAACTACTTCAGTAAACCATTTGGCTGTTTCTTAAATAGTTAAAATGTGCAACTACCACATGATCCAGCCATTCCACTAGTGGATTTGCCCAAGAGAAATAAAATATTCTTGCAAAGACTTTTACATAAATGTTCGCAGCAACTTCATTTATAATACCCAAAACCAGGAAGCAATCCAAAAATCCATCAGCAAGTGACTGGATAAACAGTTTATGATATATCCATATGATAGAATACTATTCACTATTTGCATAAATCTCAAAATAATTAGTTGAGTGAAAGAAGTCACACAAAAAAAGAAGTATATATTAAATTATTCCATTTTAATAAAAATCTAGGAAAGGCAAAGTAATCTACACTGACAGAAGCAAATCAGTGGTTGTCTGGAGAAAACTGGGGTGGGAGGGGTGAAGGGGTGCAATTACACCCAGGAGCACAGAAACATTTGAGAGTGATGGATGTGTTCTTGATTGTGGTCATGTACAGTTATGTCAAACCTGATCAAGTGGTCCGCTGTAAGTACGTGCAACTTGCCAAATGTCAGTTAGACCTCAATAAAGCTGTTTCTAAAAAGTGTTTTTAAATAAATGAGGAAAAATTATATCTGCTTACAAGGAAATACCAGTTATCTTAAGAGAATTACATGAGACTTTCATGGTTTATAAAATACACACGAAATATTTAACTTTTGAAATTTTTGTAACATGGCTTCTTATTGAGGAGGAGAGGGTTGTTAACCTGGAAAACTTTTTCCCATGGTACATAAGAATGTCAGAGTGGAAGAAAGAAGAGAAACGTGATCTTGACAAGTGCCCCCTTTCCTCCACCCCTCTTTGAAGACTTATGGCAGGAGAAGACATTGTGGGACAGCTTGGGAGAAGTGTTTCAGGAGGGTAATGTGTCCAGAAAACCGGAAGGAGTACTTTGAAGTCCACAGAATTGGCCTAGGAGGAGATGCTGAGTACCTCGCTGAGGATGTGGCCGAGCTGGTCAAAATGAAAAACTGTAGAAGACAACAGGAAGAGGCAATAGCATGTGTTGATGACTGACATAGGGAGTGGCACAGGTGTGGGCAGGAAAGGGGGTGTGGTGAGCAGGAGTTCCCTGTGCCTCGTGGGCTTGGCTAGGCAACTGAGAGAGTAGTGCTCT
This sequence comes from Hystrix cristata, assembly GCA_004026905.1. Classification (NCBI taxonomy): domain Eukaryota; kingdom Metazoa; phylum Chordata; class Mammalia; order Rodentia; family Hystricidae; genus Hystrix; species Hystrix cristata. The sequence goes on along the minus strand of PVJO010005560.1, from coordinate 11,687 downwards.
CAGGAGACAAAGCAAGTGCTGGAGCAGAAGGAAGGATGGGAAAGTGATTAAACAAGATTTTACTTAATCTGGTCACATCATTGAGAAAATGATCAACTAGAGAGTAAAGGAACTTGCCTCAAGTGACATGACAGACCCCAGAATGCATGAGTCCTAGGCCAGTCTTGCAGGAACACGTTTCCGCTCTTACCTGCAGAATCTGGAGTGATGATGGAAATCCCAGTGGTAATGTCCAGGGGACAATTAGAGCTGTCAGCACAAAGCCTGGGAGAGGACATGAGAGCTGGAAATATTGACAGAGGAGCTAGGAGCTGGCTGAGGAAGCAAGAGTAGGTGTGATAAAAGGGCTTTCTATCCATTTCCATTAACCTTCCCTTGGATGAATTATCCACTCCTGTGTCTTGATCTCTATTTAAATCAAAACTGCCTTCGACTGGTCCCTCTTCCACTTTCCTGATTTTATTATTCCAGTTTCCCAGACTAGAACTTGAGACTTGTTAGGCTCTTCCTTCTTCTCTTCTTCCTACACCTTCATCATCATTAAACTAGTTTTCCTTTGAAAGGTTATCTACTGCCCCCTTTTCCCTCTAACACTATGTTAGCACAACCTTCAGATCTGTGGTTTTTCATTTTGTTTTTGTTGTTATGTCATTTTTTTTTTTTGAGATGGAGGTCTCTCTGTGTTGCTCTGGTTGATCTGGAGCTCATGGGCTCAAGCAATCCGACTTCAACCTCTCAAGTAGTGGGGACTACAGGCATGGACCACCACATTCGGCTAGCTCTGTGACTCTGAATTTCTATAGCAGCTTGCCAACCGCCTCCACCCCCAAGCGAAGTGAGGAAATAAAACCAGCAGTTGAAAGAAAAGATAGGCCGCAGAGACAGACACATTTTAGGAATATGTTCCCCCAGATGGAGACCAGACATGAGGGTGCCAGGAGGTAGACAGGTATCAAAATCATCAGATAAGGCTGGGTCCAGTGATGCAGTCCTGTAATCCCAAGAATGTGGGAGGCTGAGGCAGGAGGATCATAAGTTCAAGTCCTACCTGAGCAACTTAGCAAGACCCTATCGCAAAATAAAAAATAAACAAAAAATGTTTAAATGCAGCTCAGTGTTAGAACAGCACACCCTGGGTCTGATCCAGGGTCTGATCCACACGCGTACACACACGTACATAAACACATATGTGTACACTCATGCACTCCCCAACACACACACAGGGAAGCGAGGGGCAGTAGGGATTCAGACACAGAGTCAGGATTTGGCTAAGGGGCAGTGATGAGCAACCTTCAGGTAAGAAAGAACAGGAAAGAAACCCAACTGTAGCCAGGTGTAGTGACACATGGCTGCAATCCCAGCTACTCAGGAGGCTGAGGCAGGAAGATTCCAAGTTCTAGACTGGCCCGGCCACTTAATGAGATCCTGTCTCAAAATAAAAAATAGAAAGGCCTGAGAAATCAAATGCGAAGGTCCTACATTCAACCCTAAGTACCACCAAAAACCATTTTTTTAAATTATAAGAGAGCATTTGCGATGAGGGACAAGGTGGAGATCAGAACCCACTGTAGGTGAAACAAGAGCCAGTGTGAGGTGAGGGATGGCGGCAGTGGAGTGGAATCGTCTGTCTGTGAAGTTCTGCTGGTGAAAAGAGGAAATAAGACAGTACCAGATGCAATGGTTAAGTTTCCAAATCTTTTGTTTTTCAAAATGGCGGCTCCCCTGCCTAAGTAAAAAGCTGTGGTAAGGGAGAGAGATTAGAGAGATAAAAAGGATAGACCCAAAGGTGGAGGGCTCTCAGTGTCCTTCTAAAACTGGAAGGGTGGGCGGCCAGCATCCTGACGGATGGTTTGCATAGAGGAAGCTGGCGAGAGATATTTGGGCCTCAAGTCTTGATTCTCAACCCTCAGTCTCCCCTACACAGGAAATTTCCCACAGAAAGCTGTTTCCTTTGTCATGCCATTTTCTGTTTAGAATGAGGACAGGAAGTTATCTGTCCTGTGCTTTAACAGTTCCAAGGGAATGCCAAAACATCCCCCGGTCTCAGCCTTGCTGGATACACAGTTGTGACAGCCCCAGAGTCCTTCCTGACCTCTACCCTTGAGCTTTCCTGCTGCAGCCGAAGCCTATGCCCTCTCACTCTGTCATTTGGGGAAGCCTGCGATAACCAAAAAACACACACAAATGAGGAGAACTGCCAGAGGTAAAGCACTGCGGATTTCCTACAAATCCGGAGGAAGTTGCCCCTGCAGACTCCACAGCCATGTTCCCTGCCAGCCTTCACCTATCCAGAAGAGATGGGGGAGGCAAAAAGATGAAAGAACACTCAAATATGCCTTGGTTGCCACTGACCCTTGTTGCTCACTTCAGAGACTTGGGCCCAAAGGAATGCCACAATTACAAACTAAAACATGCCTTACGCTACCCAAGAAGAGTTACGCCTACCGACGAGGTGGCCAGACACACCACATTGGGAGCTCAGGAGACTCTGTCACCAAGTGGACCTCTCTAATGCTGTCTCGAGGTGTCTCTGTCAAATGTCTGCTGGGGATATGTCTTACAGCAAGTGACAAGAAAGGATCAAGATGTGGGAAAGAATGTGAGAAACAAAGAGATCAGAATAAGAAAGGAATATACAACAGTGGAAGCCAATGGCTAAGAAGGAGAGAGAGAGGGAGAAAGAAAGAGACAGAGAGACAGAGACAGAGAGAGAGAAATCATACTCTTCACTGTCTTGTTTGTCCAGCAATGCAGACTCTGCCCATCTCTAGGCTTCTGTTCAAAGGCACAGGCACTATATGTCGCCTAACCCCATCCATTCTCCCTGGCCTTCTTACTACCAGAACTGCAAGATAATTCAGAGGGCGATATGTTCACCTTCCCAGACTCCTTTGCAGCTGGAATGGCCATGTAACCCTCTTGTGTCATCGGACATGACAAGAAAATCTCTCCTAAGGATCTGGGGAAAGTTTTTAGTCTCCTCCTGTAAACCCTTCCTTTCTCTCCTTTCTTCCCTTTTCCTTCCTACCCTTCTTTCTTCTTTCTTTTCCTCCCTGGTCAATAAATGTGACACTTCAGGTAGAATAATCATCTTGTGAACATAAAGCAACAAAGTCATAAGCTATAAATGGAAAAGAGAAGGAGAATAGGAGACTGGGACATTGGTGACCCTTGAGGCCGCTGCCTCAGCCGTGGACTTCTTGTTGTATGAGTACAACTTGCCTGATTTAGTTAAGGCCCTGCAGTCAGGTTTACATCATGAGTAGCCTAATGCAACTAACTACTGTACCCGTAATGGCCCTTCTACCAGAAAGTTACTCTTTCCCTGCCCATGGTCAACTTTTGAATCCTATGCTTTCTTTAAAGCCATCTTAAATTCCACCTCCTTTAGGAAGGCTTCCCACGATGCCTCAAAACCATTTTCCTTCAGTCACATAGGACACAATTAAAATCGTATCAGCAGCATACAAGCATCAAGTCTACTTCACGTCATAAATATTCATGTATGTTTTTTCACCAGACCCCATAGCTTGGGAACTGCTAAGGGCGAAGATTCTGCTTCACTCATTTTGAATGCTCTGCAGTACCCAACACAGTGCCCAGAGTATCACTCAGCAAAACTTTGCTGAATTTCTTTGACTGGGCAAATGCTCCTCCCCTCTCAAGTGTATATTATGGATCATAGTTAAACATCTGGCTTCTGTTGATAGTGTGGGAACGTCAACAATTAGGAAAATAGACTCTAGAAACCCTACTCACGTTTTGACAGTTTTGAAACTGAAACCTGTTGCTAAGTGCCCAGATGCATACAGTAAGATCAAAGAAGGCATAGAAATAAAGAAGTATCAAGAGACCCAAACCAAGTCTGTATATCATCAAACTAGTATGCTGGGCTAAGCTCAACTTCTAATCAGTACCTGTTAGAGGTGGTCTTGTCTGTAGCAGTTAATCCAGTGTAGTACGTTATAATTCAGGTTATACATCTACTGCTTTTTTTGATTGACAAAAATGTATTGGCCATCTGTTATGTACCAAGTCTAGATTGAAGAGCCATTCCAGGTTGCTTGTCATTGATGGGTTTTCCTGGGACAGAAATTTTTAGTGCTAAAACAAAGAGCATCCCAGGTGGTTGATCATCCCCAAAAAACTCCTTGCCAGTCTAGGTCATGCCTGCAATCCCAGCACTCTGGGAGGCTGAGGAAGAAGGATCTCAAGTTCGAGCCCAGCCTGAGCAACTTAGCAACTTAGTGACATCCCCATCGCAAAATAAAAAATAAAAAGGGCTGAGGATGTAGCTCAGTGCAAAGATCCTAGATGCAATCCCCAGTACTGCAAAAAGGAAAAAAGAAAGATTAAAAAAGAAAAGACAAAGTTCCTTGCTTGGTACTGGATATAAAGCAGAGAAAAATACAGATATAGTGTCTGCCCATGTAAAATCCGTTTTTATTTGAGGTCTCTAGTAATGACAAATATGTATGCATCCTGTAACTATATTTTCAAATCATTCATGATAGATTTTGTTACACAGTAATCAAGGCCATCCAACACTTCCAGGTGCAAACACCACACGTCTCAGAACACGGTTGGCTGTCTGTGTGGAGGGAAGCCGAAGGGCTTTGGAAAAGGCGAGTAAGCAGAAGTTCAGTTTGTGAATGTGGTCATTGTTCTGCCGGCTGTGAATTCCAGTGAACTAGACTCACAGCCCAAGCCAGTTGCCTGTTTTTCTTGGACAAGCAGAAACGCTCTGTCTTCAGGTACTCAGCCCTCTTTCTGACACTGTTTTTGACCTGTTGGGTGAAGAGTGCCTGCCTTTTTTGGAAAGGGCCAGGGGGTGTCAAGTTTTCTTTGGGGAATGTGGAGGTAATCCGATTGTGGCATGTGCTGATATGGCCACCACAGCTGGCTGGAGCATGGCTCTTTCTCTATTGTTATTCCGTATACATTCTTCCTACAGTTGGACAAAACATTAAGGAGAAAACCCCTCCAATTTGGAGGTCAAGGGCATATGAATAATTTATTTTCACTCTTAGAATATCAACCCTTCTGTACAGATAATACATACTTCTGGCTTTAATAATCAGAAGATCCTATCTCTTCCCACATATACAGTAGCTACCCACTCAACGAAGGCTGAAGGTTCTGGTTCCTCCAGTCCAAGAATCTGTGGGATACTTCTTACTTTGTGGAGAACTTTTCTCCCCAATATCCAGCCTTGATCTCTGCTAAGCTTTAGTAACAACCAGCACTGGTTTTCCGCTATTGCCTGGGCACCATGTTAGATGTTTTTATATCTTTTAATTAAACCACATACTAATTCCAAGTACATATTATTATCCCCACTTCCAGATGAAGCAACTGAGGCACACAGAGATTAGGAAAGCTTCCAGGGTCACACAGTATAAATGGACAGAGTAGAATTTTAATTCTACTCTATCAGCCTATTCTGAGATTTGCTTTGATTATCTGCAAGGGACGGAATCTTATTTGCTTGAAAAGATCCAGTAGATTTTGAATGCTTGAAAATAAGTTTGAGGAGGACTTCAGGCAGAGAGGTGATTCTGTATCTGTCTGTTGACAGAAAGCACCACAAATCAAGGAGAAATGTTTGTCAAAACCTTGGTCTATTGCCTTGCATGAGATCAAATATTAACTTGATTTACAACTATATATAACTTTGAAGCAATAAGGAATTAATTTTAAAACTTGGAAGGTCTTTTAAGGGTACTTTTTCAACAAACAAAATTAAAATGTTTAATTTCATTTCCACGGAATTTTTATGGCAAAGAGGTTTTAAGTGGCCTGGAGCTACCCTTTGGAAAGATACAGACCAAAGAGGTTGGGAGTCTTGTTTGTTACGCCTCCTTGGCAGCCTTATCACTAAGGCACAGCATTAACAGCCTTGGCGCCTGACCTTGTCATTACCCACGCCAGCCCCTGGCACAGTGGTCAGGATAGCATGGGAATCCCAGAATGAACATTTACAAATGGGGAAGGAGAAGTCTGTACTGCAGGTTCCCAGTATCATGTGAACTGCCTCTTTGGTACTAGGCACTCAAAAATATTATTAAGTGAAAAAATGAACAAATAAATAAACAGATCAAGTGATTTTCCAAAAGGTCACACAGCAGGGACAAAAATCCAATGTTATAAATCTTAACTCCATCTCTTCATCTATTTACATCATCCTCTGTGTGAGCCCGGCCAACTTTAAAATGGGTATTTGGATGTGGGCACGAATAGGGCACCACGTCTGACTTCAGTAATATCAACATTTTAATCAAGGATATGGAAAAGAGTGAGTTGGCGAATGGTCCAGATACCAGGACCATTCGGTGTGGTTTGATTTCTAAGGAGCATCTGCTCCACCTGGCCAATCCCTTTGCGCCGTCATGCAATATACGGCTCACCTTACAGAGTCGGCAGGGCTTTATCACCTGTGTGGTCGCTCACCCTTCTGTTGTCTCTCCCCTGCAGTTGTTTGCTTTGGCTCCCCTACCGCATTTCTTGGCTGCCTGCTTCCCCCTGCCCTGGTCAGTCAGGTTGTGCTCCATGAATGTAAATGCACAGAAAACATTCCAGAGTCAATCAGAACTGATTAGGCGTTCTATTTCCTGCTTTGGATTGTCCGCGTCATGTTCAGGGACACAAATCATGGTCTGGTTCAACAAGCACCCATGGATTGGAGAGAATTCTAATCTGGATCTCTGTTGTCTTGCTAATGGAGATGAAAAAGAATATGGATGAACAGCAGATAGATTTGTTAAAATCACAGGGCAGTTCACACCTATTTTAACTCTACATTTTAATGAGTTTTTCCAATCTCACATACCTGTGTCACCATCAGCCCAATCAAGACCATATTCAGTATCCCAGAAATTTCTCTTGTGCCACTTGTCCACCAACCTGCCCCATCAGGGCCCCAGGCACCCACCAATCTGCTTTCTGTCACTGTAGATTAGATTTGTCTTTTCTAGGGTTTCATCTAAACGGAATCATAGAGTATGTACTCACAGGAGTTATTTTTACTTGACTTTGGAATGGCTTCTCTGATTTCCTTCCCAGTGATGTCTGGTTCAGGCTGATATTAAAATGAGTTCATGTTCCCTACACCCACGTTGATTTGACAGGGAGGGCAGAGCTGAGACTTGGAAGAAACCTGAGAGGCAAGACGTGGAGGCTGATGAGCATAATCACTGGCAATGAGAAGAATGTTGGCTCTTCCCAGCATTGGTGGAATATGACAAAGCATGTGTGCCCACCTTGCATCCTGAACTTATTTTCAAGGTTACTCAATAAAGCTTCTCCTAAACCTGACTGCTTTGCCTTTAATGGTCACTTTATTTGGAAACTGCAGACGCTAGCCAGACCCTCTCAGCCACAGAGTCATTGCTCCCTCTGGTGTAAACACAGAGATCTGTCACCCCTGCCAAGCGACAGCCCCATCCACGGAACGGCAGCCCCATTCCTGACAGCAAGGAGCTCTGTTGGGGCTGTGGGTCAGAGGTTCAGTGTTTGAATGCGTGAACAGAGACCACACAAAGAGATCAACCACTGGAGAGAGGAAGGGAACAGAGAGAAGGGAAACACGAGAGAAGGAAAGATGGAGAGGTAGGGGCAGAGCCAGCCCAAAGAACAAAGCAAGAAGTACTAGAAGGATGGATTTTTGTCCCTTTATGAGAAAGCCTAAGAATTCACTTCTCAGTCCAAAATAAATAGATTGAAACCCAGGCTAGAAGTATTCTTGAAAAGTGGGTTTTAACATGGAAATGCTGATAAATCTTGTAAACAACCTACAAACCCCCACGTGCTGCTGTGCCTGCTTAATCCCTTTAAACCTCCAATAACTTCAGCTATGGTGTTTAAAGTCTCATAAATCTGCACAAGCTTAAAACAAGGAAATATAAATCACATTCAGGAGCTTAGGGTTAGAGACAGAAGATGAGTATCCCAATGCCATTTAAAACCACAGCATAGGCTTCTCATCAAAATTCCCCAGGAAAGCCGAAATAAAAATGTTCAGGTTTCTAGGTTATGGTTCCATAAATTCTCAGTATGCCCTTTTTTTCTCTCTCTCTCTTTCTTTCTTTCTTTCCTTCTTTTGTGGGGGGGCAGGGTAGGGTACAAGGGATCGCTATTTTGTTGGAGAGAAAAAAATTGCAAAGGTTTATCTTATTAGTCCCATTTTTACACAAAACAAAAGCAAAAAAAAACAAAACCCAAACAAACAAAAACCACTGTCAGAAATCATTAGAAAACAGCACCATTTCTAGTAAGGCACCAACAAAAATGATGTCTGTTTTTGTTAAATTATTAATTCATGCCGCCAAATAAAAGTTGTAGATATAATTCTAATAGTAATAGCTATTTTTTCTTTATCACCCTCTGGCACACACCTTCTGTGTAAAGAACTTTAGGTACATTATCTAGTCTTGTCCTCGTAGCAGCCCCATGAGAAATATTCTTGTCTGTTTCATAAGTGAGGACATTGAGGTTCAGATCATTCAAGCAATTTGACCAGTCACACAGCTGGTAAATGGTAGAGCAAAAAATTCAACATCAGAACTTGCCTTGGAAGCCCTGATCTTATCCAAGATGCCATCTACCTTCTGGTATGACAGACCCCACCCCAGATCATCTGGAAGGATTCCATGTCTCATACCCTAAGGATTGACGTATCTTCATCTTCCTCTTTCCTGGCCCGGGCCAGTGACTTTTTCAAACCCCCGAGTCATAGAAAAGTCTGCAATGTTAACTGAATATTTTTCAAAGTTTAGTCCATGTAGAGAAAATAAGAGTCCTTAGCTTGGATTGCTTGTTTCACACCCCTCTGGCCTGCAGCAATGTACTACCAAGTGATCCTGGGAAAACCTTGGAACTATAGCCCCCATCCATTAAACACAGGCTAAGGATTCCTTAACCAAACGCTTGGGGACCAGAAGTGTTTCAGATTGTGGAGTTTTCCAAATTTTTGAATATTCCTTTAGACTTTATTGATTGAGTATCCCTAATCCCAAAATCCAAATGCCACAAAATCTAAAACTTGTTGAACTCAAGGCCCTGAGTTTGATCCCCAGCACCAAAAAACAAAACAAACAAAATCTAAAATTTGTTGAGAATTAAGTTTTGTGTTTGGGGGCTTTTCAGATTAGGGATGTTCCATCTCTAAGTATCTGTGAGGTGCATCTTCAGGGTTCATGTAAAGATCAACACGTGGGAAAGCAGTCTGGAGAGTACAAAGGCCAGCAATTGCCAGACCTCATGATTACAGTGCCGTGAATGTAGGAAGAAGTAGAAGCTCCACTGGAGTACAGCTCCACACAGAGGAAAGAAGGGCGGAGACATTCTGCCACTAGCACGGAGTCCAGAATTCATGTCAAAACATTCAGGATTAAAAGACATGTTGAAGAAAGGGAAAATATATGTCTCTCTATCCTTACTTCCCAAAGTAAGGACATGAATGGGTGTTTCCTCAAAAAGTTTACAGTCAGAGAGATGAGAAAACATCATATATGTGATCTCTTTCTCAAAGAAGTTGTTAAAATTTCTGAGAAGTTCCACCACCCAGTGATTCCCAAGCCTTTTGACTGCAGGGACTTATTTTTGTATTTCTATCTATTAGCATCTTTTGGGACACCAAGGAACTGTTTGGGAGATGTCGTTCCATTAAGGGCAACTCCTCTCACCATCCTCAGCATAGCATCTGGCTCACTCTGCCCTCACTGCAAACAATCTTCCTTCAATCAGCAATGTACCCCACAGTGAGCAGACCCCCTAACACCTGTAAAGAGGTTTGCAGAAACACCGGGCTCTGCACTCAGGAGGATACCTCTGCGCAGCCCACAGGTCTCTGGACACAGGTACCACTGCTCTGCATGAGGACAGGAAGGGATGAAGGCAGGAAGAAGTGTCCACCTCATTTAGCAGCTCCCCAGCAAGCTGTGTTTAATGTGTTAACATTCTAGAGAATTGTATTAGTTTGGGGTTCTCTAGAAGCTGACTTAAAACAAGAATTTGAGAGTAAGTGGTTTGTTTAGGAAATAATTCAAGGAAACACTAGCCAGAGAGTAAGGAAATGAATCAGGGAGGCAAAGACAACCAATAAAAAATGAATTATTATGCTACTTACACGGTGGACAACTGTAGCTTAATCCTGCAGGAAAATGCTGGGAAACAGTGCAAAACATACCTCAAAATTATTCCACCCAAGGGGTAGGTTGCTGGGATGTTTGCCCATCATCTCCCACCATTCATTGTTGAATGATGCTTCTGGGGGACAGGGCAGTTCATTTCTCCACACTTCTGAACTGCCATCTATCTTTGGATCTAGTAATGTCCCAGGGTTCCAGATAAAGTCTTCAAGCACAAAGATGTAGACCCTGGCAGTTGGAAGGTGTCTCCACTGAAGTGGAAAGGCCTGGGGGACATGGTTCTGTTTCAGTGTCTTTCGTATTTGCTCCACATTTCCAGGTGAAAGATCTAAGTTAAAAGGAGATTCAGTGAACCACTACTCTCTGAGCAACTGTCACAGATATTTTTGAGGTCCTGTGAATGCTTAAATTCATAGTTCAAGGCCAAGAAAATAACTGAGCCAGAGACACATACGACTGCCTCCTCATCATCATCTGATGCAATGTCTATCAGACATTTTTTGTGGCTCCACATCGGCAGTATTTCTTACCACAAAAAATGATTCTCAACAGTTGTTTGTGGTGTTGAGGGAGTCACATTCACTGAGAGGTGGCACATGAGAATCCATGGGAGCACAGAATCTATACTTAAAATATCTATTTTACGGCCCCCTCCCGGGGAAGGCAGCTCCGGACTCCATCGTGGGCAGGAGGCTTGAGCTTGCAGGTCAGGCCTCTTCCGGTATGGATTTGCGCTGCACTGGCAGGGTGAACGTCAAATAGGGTGGGAAACACCTTGCACTGAAAGCACTGTTACCTCTCTCCCTCAGTGTCTTCTTTTTTTTTTTTTTTTTTTTTTTCCTTTTCCCATTTCTCTTCTGATATAAGCCATCACTATCTGGTAAAGCCAACAATACCCACACCACTAAGGAAAATTTTAGAGACATAAACTATAAGGAGACGTGAGTGGGCTACCAAAGATCCCCCAGATTGCTGCAGTATGACAACTGCCCCCAGACTTCATGCTTGGAGGCCAGGATCAACATAGTACCTGGCACTGACCACTGCAGGCGCGGTAGGGCTAACGAGCACAAAATCAGGTTTCAGCCTGTGCCCCCCACAGAGTGGTAGCCATTAGAGAAATCCACTGTATGTGTATGTATACATAATATATGTATATATTGGTTTCGTTTCTCCTTATTTTCTCTTTCTCTTATTCATCCTGATACCTGACCAATACATTCTCTTGTCTACATATTCTTTCTTGTTTTTGTTGTTTTGATTTTTACTTTTATTGACTCCTGCTTGGCTCATATCTTTCCTTCCTTAAGCAAATGCTGTTTTTCTTTTTCTTCTTGTTTTCTCCTTTTCCTTTTTCATATGAGTAAATATTGTATAGAATTTACATGGTTTGACCCACTACTATCACCTTTCACTGTTTGTAAACTATCTACTCAAGTTTCCCAAAGCATAAGTAATATCCTATTGTAAGTTTTACATCTAATAGAACTTTCCTCATTACCTCTATATCTTTTCCGATCCCTCATTATCCCTGCTACA